>JACTOM010000847.1:1540458-1652545 GCA_015832385.1 Elymnias hypermnestra | reverse complement strand
TAAGATTTTCTCAATATTTGCCCGAATTTGGGAAAAAATTGGCGGTGTGAACCACCCCCGTGCCTCGGAGAGCACGTTAAGCCGTCGGTCCTGCGCCTGATCTCTCTCCGATCGTGTCGGATTACCGTCACATTGGACTATGAGAGTGAAGGAATAGAGAGTACACTTGTGTACTATGCCTGCCAATCCGCAGTGGAGCAGCATGGTGGGTCTATGCTCTAATAACCCTCTCTCATATGAGTGAGGAGGCCTGTGCCCAGCAATGGGACGTTAATGGGCTGCTACTTATCTTTTTACCTTATGTGTTGTATAATTCATGTAGATAAAAACTGCCCCTGATTTCATTAAAAATTTTATATAGTTGCATCAAATACAATAAAATGATGTGAAATATCAATATCTATTAGAAAAAGCCACAGCAGTTACAAAGACTTGACCGACTCAAATGCCAGCGTCGCTATTTAGATAATATGACTACGAAGGCTGGTAAATGGCACGCTATTTTAATATATGAAAATTCAATATTCGCTGTCACGGCCACTACCATATTCCCGCCATAACGAGCCTCAATTATGGATAGGAGTTTTCAAATGTTATCTATATTTGTGGCATAAAAATTCAAAGTAATAACGTCGTAAATTCTCTTGTCTCTATTTTCATAGCATTATGTCTTACAGCATACTGTTAAGGGGTACGGCGGTGGACATTAAAACTATCAATTGACATTTACATTAAATATATCAATTTGGATCATGCGTTTCCTTACGAGAAAAATTCAAAGAAATATCATTTCTCACAGTATCGTCGCCGTATATATTTATTAATGTCTTATATATTCGTGAAATTATTCACTTGTACAGTACAATTTCAATACAAATAACAAACTTGTAAAATTGAAAAATGATTTATTTCATAAAAATTACAATAATGAAATCTCGTGGCTGAGACCTTCTTTTAAGCATTATAAATACCTGTATTAGAAGACCTCGCTTTTCCGTGTTATGTTTATTATTATTTAGTTACAAAAGAAAGGAAAAGCATGCATTAAAGTAAGAAAAAAAATGTTAATATAATAGTGTGTGTCGGGGCGT
This sequence comes from Elymnias hypermnestra, assembly GCA_015832385.1. Lineage (NCBI taxonomy): Eukaryota > Metazoa > Arthropoda > Insecta > Lepidoptera > Nymphalidae > Elymnias > Elymnias hypermnestra. The sequence continues at coordinate 1,651,454 of JACTOM010000847.1, read as the reverse complement.
GTTTGCTTGTGAATTACGTGTGAGGCGTGCGTGTGTGTTGAAATGTGTGTGTAGGTTTGTGTCTGGACATTGGAATTAATGTTAGTGACTTGTAATTCCGTATTTTAAATTGAAAAAGTTTTATAAATCATTTGTTGGGTTAAGCATACGCACTTTTAATAAGATACCGCAATCATTTTTAGATTTACCTCTACATAATTTTAAGAAATATGTCAAAAACATCCTTTTGAAAAGGCATATTATAATGTTGAAGATTATTTAAGCGATAGTAATGTTTGGGCTTGGCTCCAGTTGCTCACAGAAGCAATATTTACACACATAGTAACATACAAAACTATCTTTAAAAGGGTAACCGATGAGTTTCTTACCGATTTCTTCTCAGCGGATTCAACTTTTCAAACTGGTGATAGATTTCTTAACAACGGACAGATTACTGACGATTCAAAAGTGCTTTTTGAGCCTACTTGAGTGAAGAATATTTTGATTTTGATTTTGTCTATTTATCTTGTAACTAGCTGGTTTTTTATTGCATGTACTTTGGTATCCGAGGTGTCAAGTTTGATTCGGGCAAATTTGGATATTTTCTTATTTCACTAAGCTCGGACTGGTGAAAAGCTTAACCCCTTAAGCTCCCTATCAGAAAAGACGATGCAATGTTGTATCGATATACGAGTATATACATTCTATAAAACTGAAGAACATTTTTTTGTTCTATCATCAATAGTTTCCGCAGCTCACGCGATGACAGATTGTTTGTCACTAATTATTTCACACCTTCGTCGTCGTCGTTGCTTCAACCGATGGATGTCCGCTGCTGGACATAGGTCTCACGTAATGACGTCCACAAGGCTTGAATTTGCGCCGCCTAGCTCCAGCGGCTACCGGCGACCCGCTCTATATCGTCAATCCCCTTTGTGGGGGGTCTGCCTACACTGAGCCCCCGTCCGAGGCCACTTCAGCACCTTTGGTACCCAACGTCCATCAGTCCATTGGACTATGTGCCCCGCTCGTTCCCACTTCAGGTTCGCGATTCGTTGGACTGTCGGTAGCTCTGGTTCTGCTACGGATCTCTTCATTTCTGATTCGATCGCGTAGAGAAACTCCGAGCATAGCCCTCTCCATCACACGCTGCGTGACTCTGAGCTTCTGCATGAGACCCATAGTCAGCGTCTCAGAACCGTAGGTCATCACTGACGACACGCACTGTTCGAAGACTGGTCTTCAGGCACTGAGTGATATCGAACGAAAATATCTGGCGTAGCTTAACGTTTCACACCTTGAGTTACATTAATGCATTTTTTTAGAGATCCATATTTTTTGAGAAAGTAATATAACCTATGTCGTACAGTGAAACTGCAGCTTTGTAATTGTGATAAAATGTTTGGAATCGGTCCAGTAGTTTTAGTGTGAAACGTTTCACACAAAAATACAAATATTTCCTCTTTATAACACTACTTTAGACATAACTTGTTGTACCAATAATAATGAACGGGGCTAAGGTTATTTGGTTTAATCTTAATAGTTTTCTTTGTGTATGGTTTCATTGATGTAGATATTCTTTGCTATAAGTTCTTATTGTCTAGGTTTAGAATAGAAAATCAAATGTAAATGTTCGTTTTTGTATCCTAGAGATAAGAAGGGGCCAGAATGCGGTCCGAGTGAAGTTGTATTAATACACCTGGGTGTCGGCAACCTAAAAGATCCTGCGGGCGCGCCGCAACCGAGATGAAACCTATAAATATCAGCGCAGCCACTTCACACTCGATATACCTCCTCGTACTCCCTTAATTACATCTCAAAGGAAAAGGAAGATATGTTAGGAATTTAATTGTCATTAATATATTAAAAGTGTCGAAAATGAATACAAATATTTTATTGAAATCATGAGAAATTGTAAATAAAAATGGCACGTGTCTTTTTGTCAATATAAGAAATTATTAATTAAATTTAAATTTTTGATTTAAAATTTACAAAAGAGAATTCATGAAATATTTTATATTTTACGAAAAATAGTATATTAAATGACGTGTGGCAAATTAAAATGGCACATGTTATTTGTAAATATTAAAACTAACATACCTTCAAACGAATTAGCATAAAAAACCCTGGACATCTTAGTAACGCTAATCACGGTTTCACCCATAAGAAGTTTCACTTCAAAAGTACTTATTTGTAGTTTACTTTGGTAAGGCATTATGGTAAGACTATCCTTAACGTAGAAGTCACATAGGTTTATGCTTCAAGTTAAAAAGAGTTCTGAAAAGCCTTTTCTGGAGAAATTCTGTTTTGGTGTGCAATTTTGGATTTGCCCTTTACGACTTGTTTGTTTTCCAACGTCGTTATATAGTTTTCTCATTTCAAGTACTAATGAGAGAGTATTAAAGTTGATCCGAAGAGAAACTTGCTTCCCCATGTAATATCTTCGTAATAGCGAATTAAGGACGATGGCTTGCGGATACGTGCGCCGTTTACAAACACGCTAAGAAACTTTATTGCGTGGACAGCTGCTATATTTAGAATAAAATACTGACCATGAGTTTGCTATAACTAATTTATTTTAAAGTGAAGAAGGTTCCCATTTAACGGGTTGAACATACGCATCTTTAAACAAAATAAAATCCTGAAATTGGGTTTGGATTTGTCTAAACTAATATTATAAAGAGGAAACATTTGTGTTTTTGTATATATATATATATATAAGCATGTATGTTTCAAACGTAATCATATATATAAACTACTGGACCGATTTCAAAATATTTTTCACTAATAGAAAGCTGCATTTTCTCTGAGTGAGATAAGCTATATCAGTTTCTCAAAAAAATTAGGGATCCCTAAAAGGAATGCATTCAAGTAACACAAGGTGCGGTGCGAAAACTATTGATGATAAAACAAAAAAATGTTCTACAGTATTAAAGAACTTATTTATATCTACAAAAAAATCCGCGATACCATATATCCAACTGCTGTAGTTAGACCACTATAACTTCCTTTGTGCATTTTAAAAGTTATTGAAAGTGCCGACAATAATCAAACCATATTATTCATACCTCTGTATTAATCCTTATCATATTAAAAGATATTTTATTAAAGACCGTTTCAATGCCTGTAAAATACTTTCGAATCGCAGACTTCTTTATAGATATTAATACGTTCTATAATATTGTTGAACAACAGCGCACGCGATGTCATATTTTTTGGTTCACACCTTGCGTACATGAATGCATTTTTCTTAGGGATCTCTATTTTTTTAAGAAAGTAATATACTCTATGTCGCCCAGCTTTCTAATGGTTAAAATATTTTTGAAATCGGTCTAGTAGTTTTTTTGTGAAAACGATACAAAAACACAAATGTTTCTTATAATATTAGTTTAGATTGAATTTCTTTTTCGCTTCATCGACTTTCAAATCATAACGATACTAAAGAAATTTTCACTTCGACTACCTTTCTTATAAAGTACATACGGCACATAGCCTTTATATAATCTATTTTGTCAATACCGAAAGCTTTCGCAAAAGTTTTCATCGAAAATTCATGTTCATTCATGTTGTCCGTAGCAACTTTCTCAATTTATCCGTTTAATAACAACTAAGTCAATTAAAAACTTAAATTTTAAGACGTCTTGAAACTTGTACATAAATATTTTAATAGGAATAATGCCGAGTTGTATTCAACTCGAGGGTATTATTAAACCGTAATGATAGCGTCTAAGCCTTTGTCGTAAACCTTTACGATAAATGTTATATTGTTTGGATTTCTATAAGCCAATAAAACCTTATATATTACAATAGCTGTTTATTAAAATTGTTGTACCGGTATTTTAGCTTTAATGATTGTTTCAATTATTATAAGGTGAACTTGAGCTGTTCCGCTGCAGACATGAGTTCCTGGGCTCGATATTCGGGTCGGATGAATAAAACATTCGATATTGAGACGAAAGTGAGAGAATAAAGAGCGCACTTGTGTGGGTATGACTCCTATGAGTGAGAAAACTCGTGCCCAGCAGTGGGACCCTTATGGGCTGCTGCTCACTAACTCGCTTAAAGTAGATATAATTCAATTCCTTCTATTAGCCCATTCTCTTCTTACATATAAAATCTGAACTAATATTATAAAGAGGAAACTACTGGACCGATTTCAAACATTTTATCTCCATTATAAAGCTGTTAGGAAATATAAAGTTTTAGATTTGTATAAACATAAACGTAAATATAAACAACACTTAAAAATTACGTTGCCNTCCCAACTTCGGGCAAATATTGAGAAAATCTTAATAGAAAACTCAATATTGGTTTTTGAATTGGCCCGACCCGGGACTCGAACCCAGGACCTCATGTCTGTAGTCGAACATGCTAACCACTAGACCAATGAGGCAGTTATGATAATGAGGCAGGCTATTAGCCCATACTCTTCTTAAAATCTAAACTAATATTACAAAGAGGAAACTATTGAAGCGATTTCTTACGTTTTTATATCCATTATAAAGCTGCATTTTTCCCTCCTTCTAAGTTTCGGAAATCTAAAGTTTTAGATTTGTATAAACAACACTTAAAAATTACTTTGCCAAAGAAGTTCCACTTCTAACATGTGTATGGACATGATACTAATTGAAAGGTTTGCTAATACATTAACATTAAATATCTCTGAAAATGAAATTGTAAGGTCCGACTGTGTAATTCAGCGACCTTGTTCGTGCTTGCAATGCTGCTCCGTACCAATCAACCTGGAAGTTTTGTATGATCTTGGTGAGAAATATTTCCAACTCCAATTCACCTATACGTCGACCTACAAATATTAATAGTTTTCAATACAGATTATTTGTATCATGTTTTGAACAGTAGTTACAGTCTCATTGACTAAGGAAGTGATTAAGCGTCAACTAATTGTTATATCAACATTATACTGAGTTTCATGATTTAGTAGACTACTTCATTAGTGTAGTCGGCAGCTTATTTGCCTACAGCTATTAGGTACTGAGTTCGAGTACAGTTTCTGTCAAGAAATTCTCGATGTGTACAAGAAGTTGAAGTGGAAGAAGAAGTTGAAGAATGGGAGAGTTTGATGGGGAAGACCAAGGCGAACGTTTCCTGACCAAATCCATTTTAAATAAGGGCGAGGTGAAGAGTACTCTAAAGCAGCGAACTTGTATGAAAGGTTTAATAAAAATTAAAGAAGCGAAGGAGATATGCAAGGATCGTGGCAAGTGGAAGGACGTGGTTTCTGCCTACGTCTAAGGTAATGAGGCGTGATGCTGTGTATGTATGTATGTTTAGTTAGGGCAATGCTCGATCCCCAGATGTTGGCACTTATCTCTCTCCTATCGCGTTAGATTGCCGTCCCATTGGACTATGAGAGTGAAGCAATAGGGAGTGGACTTGTGTAATATGCCTGTTAACCCGCAGTGGAGCAACGTGATGGCAGCAGTGGCAGTGGCGCAACGTGGTAGGACAGAGAACGTGGTAAGAGAGAGTTTTTAGAACATCTATGTTCTAAGCCGTCGGTCCTGCGCCTAATCTCTCTCCTATCGTGTTAGAGTGCCGTCCCATTGGACTATGAGAGTGAAGTAATAGAGAGTGCACTTATGCAATATGCCTGCTAACCCGCAGTGGAGCAATGTGGTGGTAGCAGTGACAGTGGAACAACGTGCTAGGACAGAGAACGTCGTAAGATAGAGTTTTAACAATGTTCTCTATCTATGTTCTAAAAACCCTCTCTCCTATGAGGAAGCCAGTAGTGGGACGGTAATTAGCTGCTACTTACCATGAATCAGTGAGATAACTGATAACACTGGAATGCAATAAAGTGCCATTTTTTATATTAAAACAAGTAATATAGATAAAATAAAAGTCAATTCGTAGTCATAATTTCTTACCCACTACACATGTAATGAAATTTTAAACTTGAATGAAGGTAAGACAAATAGAAGCCTATTCGACGACCATGCTGGACTTTAAATAGAGAGTGAAGTAGTAGTAAAAATTAAATAAATGAGTGATCATTTTGCTGTATAATGTCGTATTGTGAATGATAAATACCTATGCAACTTCGCAGGCCGAATCCGAATGGATTAAAGGCAAACGGATGTGCATTCCCATGGTACAGTGGATCCGCTTTGTCTACTATCCACCTTTCCGGTATAAATTCTTCCGGATTTGGATAGTGCTCTTTCATCATGGACATAGCTTGATGAGCCATTGTTATGTACGTCTAAAAATAAAACAAATGTGAAAGTTCCTTATTCATGTAGAATTTTACAGCACTTTTGAATCGCCAAACATCGTTTTCATTTTATTTCTAATGTCTAAAAAACTGTTAATACTTACTCCCTTAGGTATTTTGTAGCCTAAAATATTGTATTCCTTTGTAGTCAACCTCAGATTTCCTCCGAAAGCTGGCCACATTCTCATCGACTCCTTAATGCATGCCTTCAAATATGTACCTTTGTTATTATCAGAATTAATCTCTTCTCGTAGTATGTTTTGTTTTTCTTGATTTTTAGCTAAGAAATATAGTAAAGGCGTCATAGCATTCCCAACCTATTAAACGAAATATATGTATAATTCTTCTGTACACTTCTATATACGATTCTCCTAAACACCTTAATTGATTTTGATGTTTTTTTGTGAACTATATATATCCGCTCGAGAATGGCTTATTATAATATTATGATGGATGGAGAATGAATAATTTGTGGAAGTCCAGGGAAGCTTTAAAAAGTGATTAACATGAAAAAATGTCTGGAATACAGCACGAACAACAATTTCCCTTTCCCTTAGAAAATATTCGTACCTGTTAAACATTTTATGAAGAACGTTTAAAAATCAATGAAATTTTAAAGTCGTTCAGAAATTAAATTAAATTTAAACACACAGATTTTGGTTTTGGTTTAGAACGTCAAACGTTCGTCCCGTCGTTCAGAAATTAAAATTTAAAGAATCCTTTTGGATCTTATTTCATTTGTTTTTGGCATTTGACATTGACAACCGACAATTTCTGATCGCGTAAAGATCGAATTTTTTTATTACCTATTTTTTTGTTCCGATTAAGTTTTAACCTCATTTTTTACTAAAGTTGAAATATTCTGCAATTCTCATTTAGCTTATTTATTAATTGATTTTGAGGCGTACATAATACATACTAACCGTATCGACACCAGCAATTAGCATATCGCTGGCCATTACAAAAGCGATATGTGGATCAATTTCAAACAATTTGTCTAAAACACCCACTCCTTCTTTGAGATTTCGTTCCTTAGTTGGCCGATTTTTCATTGCCTCTGATCACAGAGGCAATGAAAAATCAGAGACATATCAGAGACATATATTCAGAGACATATCTGTAACTTTTTTTAAGCCTATGTAAATACTTCATCAGAAGTATTTACATAGGCTTAAAAAAAGTTACAGATTACATACACTTCATGTAACATAATATACATAAATGTTACAAAAAAAGTTATATTATGCTAAAGTTTCTACATACAATACCAGAAAACCCACTGGATTGTATTACGCAAAGGTAACAGAGGTTTTAATTATGAAATTGATCGCCGATTAAGTATGTAAGTAAAAGAATTATTTACGTAAACACCAGCTGATACTTCATAGCAATAGAAACCAAATAGTCATTAAAAAATTATATGGAAAGGTCTGAATTATGATGATGATTTTACCGAATTAGCAACTTTAAATTGCATTAAATTATAGTAAAGTATAAGTATATTACTTCATTTGCTCTTGATAGCACTCCATCCCTCTCTTGAAAGACGGCGTTGGAATATATCTCCATAAACTTGGTTTGAAGTCCAATTGATCGAAAAAATAGTACATGTCACGATTCCCTTTTATTAATTTCATTGCCGGAGAACCCTCTGGTAGATTGGGGTCTAGGCAATTAAGCCGCCTCCCTAAAGCTATAATTCCTATAGATTCTAAGGCCCATAAATTCATTTCTTGATTAAATGTTCTTTCCAAATTACCATTATCCTCACGTAACACTCTAATCCTGTGAAAAATATATATTATTATATACTGAAACGCTACTTTTGATTAAATAGTTCGTGAAAGTCATGAACGTTCCACTGGTGAGCACAGTTCTCCTCAATTATAGGAGAGAGGATTTTTAGAGCATAGATCCACGCTGACGTAGTACACAAGTGTATGCGCTAACACAAGTGCACTATCGACACCGACGAGAGGCTCCGTGTGGCGACGAAGAAAGAAGAGGGGCAGTGGGTAGTTAAGCAGGGATAAGTAGCCAGACAGTGCTTTGTCTATTGTTGTCTGGTAAACTAGTGTACTACTACTACTATACTATGATAGTAACATAAAAATTAATATTAACTCTTCGAGTGTTTAAATTGGCTTATTCTTTACAATAATGTTTCTTGGGTTGTATCTAAATACAGCCGCAGCATCCAACTAGTCCAGACTCAGACAAATTAAAAAATGCGATTTCCTAAACTTGTGTAGGACTTTCCGTTTTCTGAGTCATCAGACATCAGATATATACAGATATTTTTTAACAAAAAACCCAAATATCATGTTTGAATCGGACTCATGTATGAAACCAGGGATCTCATGATCTTTTTATTTATTTTGGATACAGACATTGTTCGAGCAGTAAATATAATGAAAATTCACGGCATATGCATATTAGAAAACTTGTACGTCCATAAAAATATGGACTTACGAAATGAAATTGCTGTAAATAAATAGTAGGTTGCATAAAATTCACAATAAATTCAGGGGTAACAGTATAAGTTTCTATAATAAACTATCAGAAAAAGTTACAAATATGTCTCTGAATAAATTTAAATCTTTTGTTAAGTGAAAACTAATTTGAAAACCTACTAAGAAGATAAAAAGGCACGGAGTGAAAGAATTGCTTGATATATAATAAGTTAAAAATATATGTTGTAATGATGTTGACAAAAAAACGTATATCCGACTGATTTAACTTTAGATTGTTAGTCGTTTTTAGTGTCATTGTCCATCGTACATTTAAATAATAGGTGAAAGAAGGGTATTTGGCGATTGAAAGGGCTGTAAAGGCCTACTTGAATTGAGATATTTTGAATTTGAATAAAATAACCTCTGACGTGGTGGACTTAAACCTTTTATTTAGTACTTTATCATACCTGTAGCCAGTTAGGGTTCTCTGTACATAACACGCCACAAATTAAATGTTTATACTTCAAATTGAGTTAGCGTCAAATCATTAAATATGCGCAAGGTAACGGAGCTCAACAGAAGGTAATATTTATTAAAATGTATAATTTAGTGTATTTTTTTATCATTTTTTTGTTTGGCTTCTCAAGACGCAAAACAAAAAGGTTAATTATAATTGTTGTCAGAACAAAAAATTCATGTACCTAAAATATACGTAAATTTAAAAAGAGGTAATTTTGCGTAAATATAAATAAAAATATCTGTTTAAAAATACGATATCGTCAGAATGACATGCAGTATACAGAAACGCTACAAAGAGAAAAGAGAAGTTAATTATATTATCATTTTTCCTTTTGAAAGTACGATTAGTAGAAAGTATTATCATTGTTAATATTCATTATTAAAATTTATTAATGACGACAGAATTCACATAGCTGCTACAGGATTTCAAGTGATAGCTTCGCGATTGTCGTTCTTTCTAAATAGTGAAGTAATGTAAACTGTCACACTTACGTTGTTGACACTGAATCGGGTTTACTTGACATTAAGCACTGCTGTATGCATTTATTTGGTAGCTGTTCCCCGCATGTATACTACGGTAACTGTATACGTTTCTATAATAAAGTCCCACAAGACGTTCTAGAGATGTCAATTTAAAAATTCAAAGTTTTTGTTAAAAGAAAGTAGATAAAAAAATCGTATTATAAGTTGCAAGATTACTTAGACGATAGAAACGCGTGGGAGTGAACGAACTGCTCTAATTTGAATTGAAATACATTAAACCATTATAATATTGTAATGATGATGGTAACAAAAAAATACAAAATACCCGGCTGAGTTTGTTGTGGGCTCTTCTCAGATCAGGACGCGAAGGAACCCTCGTAACTTTACATTTTAAGTCTATCTTGAGTACCATCATCAGACGTAAATTAGAATCAAAGTGTGGAAAAGAAAACAATATTTGACGATTCAAAAGTGCTGTGATATGCCTACTTGAATAAAGATATTTTGATTTTGATTTTTTGCTAGGTCGTGGAAAAATGTCTATTAATTTCAAATCAATCGGGCGAACTCTTTTAAAGGTTTCGTAACTTGCTATATCTATATATAAATAACACTTATCTGCGTGTTTATCTCACTGAATTCCTCCTAAGCCGCTGTACCGTTTTTGCGACTTCAGGTAGAGACGAGGTTGATTTCGTTCCGATAGATAGCGAATATAACCATACCTCTACGAGATCATGAACTAAAATTCTAAATAAGATCCACTAAGATCTCTTTTTAAAACTTATGTCTAATAGTTGTATGGAATTTATAAATGTCGTTATCGGTAAAAGAAACATGAGAAAACCTGCATATTCCAGGAGAAACGCTAGGATTTGTGTAAACTGCCAATCTACAGTAAGCTGCTTGGGGGTCTACGCTCTATAAACTCTCTGTCCTATGATGGAGCATTGCCCTTGGCCCAGCATTGTGAGGTTAAAAGGATGTCATTTATCTTATCTTTTATTATCTTACTCTCTTTTTACGTTTATCTTAGGGGTATAAGCAAACCATGTTTGAATTCTTTTGTTATTTCAATATTGAAATATTTATTTTACAGAGGAACGTTAACAAAATTACCTTTTAATCATATCTTCAGCTATTTTGGTTAATGGATTTGTGTAAAGTTTTATCGTTTTTGGTTGTAACAAAATAGGATTGACTGTCATACGAAATTTCTTCCAAACCTCGCCGTGGCTGGAAAAAATAAAACGTTAACTATCCTATAGTCGTATTACACGCGTAGTTCCCATACTCGTGGAAATACGAGGAAATTCGTATTAGTGACATCATTTTTTACAAGTTTTAATTGTTCCACTATTCGCGTCGGAGACTCGTCTAGCAAGTTAAATGTCATTAAAATACATCCAGCTGTTATCGTGACTGACCTTCTCGATTTTTCTATATGGCTCAGAGGCTTTGACACTCAAGGTTACTTATAGACGATAACTGTGCTCACGACAACTGTTGCCCATGCCCTGGATTGTACACTGGGTGAATGTTTCCATTTTAGAAGAGCTGAAGGTAACTTAAAGGCTTCCCGCCACATGTCATAAGCGCTTACTACCTTTCTTTAGACGTATTACGCGAAAGCCCAGAGATAACCTCTAAACTAATTTTAACTGGAAAAATGGAAAAACAGACTCCCAAAGCCGAAGCCCGCAACGAGTGTCTGATCAGGTAGCCCAACAGCTGGGTACTAAAGCCAATCCGATCAGCAAAGATGGCGAAAACTGCTTCGTAAAGAACACCACGATGCTGACAAGTAAAATACGATGAGAAGAAGAGAGAAGAGGTTATTGGAATTGAAGTTGTGTAACTTAGTCGACTTTGTTCTATATACATTATATAGAAATTCATTGCTTACTCTGTGACTAGGCCTGTTGGTGCATCAGGACTCTTCTTATAATAATTGTGTCGAAAATATTCAACCGATTGGAAACCTTGTCTCACGGGCATTGAATTTTCACCACGTAACACCTATTGAGATTAATAACATATATTCCATAATTCATATGCATAATTCCATTAATCCTGATTTATACACACATTTCTGTTAAACATAATACACTTATTATCAAAACTACAAGTATCGTACCTGCTTCGCCAGCCTGCCAATGTAACATCATCATTCGCGCCGCTTAACTTAGTCAATACAAAAACTAATGTCACGACGGAAATATATTTTAACTTGTTATACATTCTTTTAACGCACTTAATCAAATATTTTTATCATTAAGCTAAATCAACTTTATTGTAGTTGTATCGATAATTGTGATAAATTATAATGGTCAATTTCAGTACTTTCCAAGCGTATACCGAATGTGGCGAACGTAATCGAAAACTATCAGTCAAGAAGGTATTTCGATAAATTCGTTCCTTGAATAAACATCGAATCACAACACACCTGTCAAATAAAGTGAAATCATCTGTAGGCGAGCTGTGTTCTTTTATTTTATGAGTGTGAGCCTCTTCGACTGGCCCATCACATATAACTGTGCCGATTCGATTAGAGTATGGAATACCGCTATAAGGGAAATGCTGCGCATATTCACTACCAGAGCCAGAGTACGTCTTGTGATCGTCGTGTGTCGTATCTGAGTAGCGAATGGTGTTGAAGTGTCCATGCAAAATCAAGGTATCCGCGACGTTACCTATACAAATGTCAGATTCCTTTTCATGAAAGAAGTCATGCGGTGATTTTTGGAACTAAATTTGACAGGTCGGCCATGTTGTCGTTCGTCAATGTTATCAAGTTCGTTTGTTGTGATAGATTTTTGTGAATTTTTAACTAGCTTAATTTTAAATTGTAAACATTGTTTACAATACCAAAATTTGAAAAAAGTTCGTCTCGAAAAATTATGTTAAAGGTAAAAGAGCGGAATAAAAGAATCAAGGAATTTTAATACCACTAAATAATGTTCAAAAGAAAGTCGCCGCCATAACAGGCACTCTTTAGAGTTGCCATATTATAATTTTTTACTGTATTAATGGGACTTTTAATAAAAAATAATTTTTGCGATAAAATTGAACAAATACCAAACGTGATAAAACTGAAATTAAAACATATATTACATAGTACATAATCATTATAAATTGAAAGTTACTATTATGTCTAATCGTTCGTTATTTAATTACAGGTGGAATATTTAAAAAATTACGGCCTTATGGATGAAGAGATGGACCGAATAATTGTATCTACAGCTGGTTATACTGAAACAGAGTTTGATTTTGTTTCCATCCACTCTTCAGACCGTGGTGTTCCTACGGTCACTAAACATAATTATTCAATAAAATAATAAAAAATTGTAATGCTTTTCTTTGCCCTATTTTCTCATAAAACATTTTTAGTATAAATTAGTAAAAATGGCATTATTTGATGAATTACATATGATAAATGTAATTTATCAAATAATAAATAGGTAAATTTTTTACTCATAAATGGCAACTTTATGTCACGCGAGTACGGTGCTGCGTCTCGGGGACTTCTTTCATGAAAAGGACTATACCTGCTACGACGGCCCCGCGCAGATCTATGGTCGCCGACACCAGGTATTACATACGACTTTACTGGGACCGCACTCTGTACCCTTCTTATCTTTATTTACAACTATAAACTATACTGAACAATGGGAAACTATAACGTTAAATGAGACTAGTTTCCAGGCAATTGTCGTAAACTATAACTTAATTATTTACAATTATTGCTGCGTCCAATCTAAAAAGTCGCAAACAGTAAGTATTGAATGAAATTGAGTTAAAACACTCGACTTGGTTACCCTTGTTCGGGTAAAGACGGCTTTCCTAGCGTAAGAGAGCGAGACGGGAATTATAAAAACGTCCTAGATATATTTTAATATATTAGTAAATTTAATACATTATTCACAATAAGTTACACACAATTATAATAATATATTAATAAGAATAGATAATAGAAGGTCTATTACGAATTATTAATGCCGCCTCAATGAAATTTTAACTTCTGTCCTGGAGTCTTAAGAAAGTACCTTGTTTCGTTATTTGATCCAGCCTTATATTGTCGTGAGTTATTAACTAGTATTTTTTATTGCTGACTGGCTAGCACTTATCTGTGATCATCCTATTAACGGTTGCTGCAGAACACCGTAAAAAAAAGAAAAAGGTAAATTGCAGCCTTTTAACGTAGAGCCTCGTTACATTAAAGTTACTTTGCATTTAGATTCACCTGTGCTGAAGCTTCCGCGTCATACAACACGATAATCGACGGCCCACCGAAGAAGCCATCCATCTTTAAAATTGGTCCAAACGCTTCGTACAAAACTTTATTAACAAAGTCTTCACTTTTGGAAAATGCACCTAAAATTTTTCTATTTTTAAATACTCAATTTAAGTTTCTGAAGTAAAAACTTGTTAAGAAGTGTTGTGCACGTTGGACCATTTAACACATGTTCAAGTAAAGTTAGGTCTTGTTAACTAAGGAGTCCCTAAAAATATACGAAATAGGGAAATTTTCATTTCAAAGCACGTACCTGTAAGTCTCATCGTTGCTATATTTTAATATGATTAAAGATGAAAGCGCTAACATAGTAAATTATAATTTACCTCCTATGGTTTCTACAAAGCTTCGTACTGGAACGCTATTTTTTGCTTGGCAACATGCTAACCACAAATTACAATTTTCTAAATTTGTCCGAAACTAAAGCTAGGGCATCTACCGGCAAAGCCAGTACTTGTACCATTTCGCCCACGACACTGTCATCTATTTCTTAAGCTCATTTGCATACTTTCTCTCGATTTACTATTTAATCTGGTCTCCAACTTAAAAGAGTTATCATGTTCCAAAATTATTTGTTATAGAATAAATAGATCTTTTGTCAGATATATTGTTTCATTTGTCTGAGGGAATATCTCTATTTTATATACTACGACGATCTCATACAGAAAGACTAAAGATAAACTATATATTTTTAAAAATTCTACGTACATACCGCCTGGTAAAAAGTGATGTAACTGCCCAATTATAGGCAATGGCGATGGCCCGGGAATTTCTTCCCATGATTTTAAACTTTCCGTGCTAGAATTCACTGTGGCATTGTAAACAGCAACTGATCTGTATTAAGAAAAAAAATTGTATTATAAAACTAGCTGTTCTCCATGGTGTCCCACGTATAGTTCCCGATTCTTTCGATTGTTTGTTTCGCCTAAATTGCAAAAGTAGTCACATTAGTCCATAGGAGAATAACTTTAAAGATCTCGTGAATAGGATGTCATTGTTTTTCCGTTATATACTCGTATTTTCGCATTTCTACCTTTCTAATCATGAGCACATCGCTGGGATGGTTTCAAAGTCTATAGCAGATTTCCTTCTTCATCCATCTGATCGTAGATCTCTGCTGAACATTGTGATATTCCCGACGAAGCAGGCTATGTCACCTCTGCCAATCAGTAGCTAAGTTGATTCCCTGACTGGCTTTTGTATGCAGCTATTTCGCTACCTGATGAGACCATTTTTTGGGGCTTTGACTTCTGTATTTTGCCTTTTACTTTCCCAGTTAGAATAAGATGTTTTGATTATCTGCCTTCGTGAGATATATTCAAAGACCTTTAATTTGCGCTTTAGAGCGTTGCGCTTCTAAAATGGAGATGTTCTATGCACTTCATGAGACACATTTATCGAAAAGACTAGCACTAGGGTTCTTTTTTTTCAGTACGTTCCGGATAATATATATAAATAAAAACAGCTTTTCTATTTTACGAGTGCCTATATATATTTACGCAATAACCTCTACATTGATATGTTTAATCTAGTGGACGAAATCAACATACCTCTTTAACTGTTTAATAACAGTTTTACTAGTAAACACTGATTTTCTAATATGTTGCATTATGTCACGTGACAACTACAGATATCACGAGTTTCAAATAAAATACGGTCTTCCGTCGTATATGGTAGGTAAATGAACAGTCTGTTGAGAACTTAATTGTTTATTAAATATGGTATGTATATAGTTACTTTGTTTGTATGTTTGTGTGTATAGTTATTTTGTTTGTATTCAATATGAGAGTCTGTTTGTTATGAAAAAGGACGGCAAGACCTAAATTCATATTTTGCTAGATTAGCTCAGACAAAGGATTATTTTTAAGTTTAATTAATAATCAACTTTAAGTTAAAGGACATGGTTTTTTATTTCAATTAAATACACCTTATATATTGATAATGATATAGGTGACGTCGTCATATGGTCTAAAAATGACACAGAACATGGCTATCCGATGTTAATTATGCCAGTGAGGTAGAAGGGAAAGATTAAGCTTAAGAATGTAGACCTGGAATCGTGGAATACTAAAAACACTATCAAGGATCAGGGGCGATGGAGTACAGCTGAAAAACTGGTTGAAGACGAACGACTTTGAAGGAAAGGTTAATTAATAAAGAATATTGTAAATTAAATCAAACCTTAAAGCATTTATTTCAAGTACATATTTACATAAAAATAAGTGTGTTATTGTTACAAAATATCAGTTACTGTTATTGGTATTTTGTTTTTTATATTATTATTTGAACTTACACTTCAAAACATTGTTATAATTTACAATAATTTCAAGAAGTTATTATACCTTGACATCTTTAGTTGCGTCGGTTCTATCTCATTGGGGATCGCACCAGGCATTTGTAAAAAATAAGATATCGTAGTTATTACTAAATACTATGTTTTAATAAAGTTCACTATGGCTTTAATATATATTGGAGATGTAGAGTAGGTATAGGAACATTAATACCATCGCTTATACGTATTGTACAATAAACTGTTATAAAACTGTAAAAAGGAGTATTTCTTTTCTCGAAGATATTAAGGTTATATTCTTTATTGCAATACTTATATTTCATATATTTAAATAAATATGAAACAAATGGCGTCGGACTTAATTTCACATCTTTGTTGTCACTGACGAAGTTGTTCGAGTCTGTTAGTATATTACATTAATTGGTTGGTTTGGAGGACTCCAATAATTAATATACTCCAAAAAAATTGTCCGTCATAGACTTTGAAACCATCCAATCAATGTGCACCAAACTGTACTTATAGAAAGACAATAATATTACGAAGGTTTTAGACCAATAAACTTACTAACTCATTTAATACAAGATCTCAACGATTGATTTGAAATTTATCAAAACTTCATAGTCGGTTAGTCAGTAAAAATGTTCGTCTATTTCTTTTAAATCAAGAAAAACAAGACTGACTACACGGGTAACGGGTAGTTAACAAGTATAATAAATTTATCGTCGTCAACGTGAATGTTTATTATAAATATACAATATAAATTACATGTAATTAAAATACATTTCCTGTTAACAGCCAACTTTGCAAATTCAATTCAATGCCTAACTTTTGTTAAAGTGTTACTCGTATATGAAGGTTTTAAAATGAAACATAATCATTATGCTAGCTTTGCTAACAGAGGCCCCGGGTTCGATCCCGAATATGACCAATTTAGAAAATTGTATTTAGCGCGCTTCCACCTTAGACTATGTCATCTTAGTTACCATCAGGTGAGATCTAAGTCAAGCGCTAAACTGTCAGCAATAAAAAAAAATATCAATCACGCCGGCCGTGACCCTGGCTTTACCCGACCCTGGACACGGCCCATAAAGGTCCAGGTCGAATCAGTCCCCGAGACGACGGGAGGAGAAAGTTAAGGGAAGAATCCACCTGGGTGTCAAGCAGATATGAGTGAATTATGCACCTACCTGGTCTCCCGGCGCCGATCTTCTCGACGGCGACGAGCCCTGGCAGATGAATGAAACTTGGGATGTGTATTTGTATGTGTGTGGGTGGAATGTGTCTGTAGCCTGCCAAAGCGTCGCGGAAAGCTGCTGTAGGCGACGAGGTCCTCTCTTCCACTCCAAAGACGCAGGAACAACAGAAATTCAACTGCGGTCACCGCGTGGGCGGAAATAACCTAGCGGCACTCTGCCCGCCACACATCGTCGTGGGGCTACGGTAGGGCTTCGATGCGCGGCGTCTAACCTTCGGCACCAAACCAAAACGAATGAATTACCGCACTTTCCCGACAAAACCAAGGCAAAGACCCACGAGGCGGCGTTTTTTCGTCCGTCACGAAAACGCCTCGAGAGTTGATAACTCGATCTCGACTTCTGTACTACAGACTACCGATAATCTATAGACTATATTGCTCTATGCTCAAAGGGTAGCGCGGAGGTGCCCTCTCGTGTCTTATATGGACGCCTCCCGATGAATCAGTGCACAGTACGTCGGAAGACTTGCAGATGGCGCAAGAAAGCTCCTTCCGAGGTACCAATTGCTGGCGCCAGTTGGCGCGAACAATTATTATTAATTACTAGTTTACTGTCATATGGTTCGTGATTCCACGGGATTCTGTGGCTAAAATCAACATCAACAGCTTGTATATTGGTCTAACATCATCTTCGCATTAGTACCTTTCCAATGAAACTGGTTTAGGGAAAATCAGTTGGATGGTTTTAAAGTATGTAAAAACTACACTATACTCTAACGCCTCATTCGCATGGGGATAAACAGAGTCCACGTCTTTCCACTTACCACGACCCTTGAAGCGAAGGAGATGTCTCCTTCGCTTCTTTCATTCTCATTAAACATTTCAAGTTCGTCGGTTTAGAGTACTCTTGATCTTGCCCTTATTTAAAATGTCCTGGATTTGGTCCAGGAACGTTGGTCTTGGTCTTCCCTTTCCAACTTTCCCATAGGTTAAGACAATAATCTATATTTAATATTAGTAATCTAATAAATAAAATTTTTCTTAATTGTCTCTTTCGCTGTCTGTTACATTATCGTTTAAACTATTCAACGTATTCTAATGCAGCAATTGATAGAGTGTTTCAAAAGTATAATACATACATATTACAGTACAGAAAAGCTGACCAATTCATAGATTTTTAATGTGTTATCTTAAAATACATATTTTTGTGCGTTTAAATCACAATCGCTAACTAAACCTTACGTTATAGTTCATATTAATATGTTACGGAATTGTGAATCTTAAGAAGATCGATAAAAAATCTCCACGGTGGTATATATTTATTTCTTAAGAATAAGTCACAGTAACAATTTTTATCATTTACCAAGCTATTTTTATAAAATGCAAAGTTATTCCTTATCCAATTAAATAGATTTTATTTGTATATTTAATATAGATCAAAACTACACGTAACAGTGTTTAGTTATAATATCTTAGAAGGTATCAGAAACTGGCGGGCTCTACATTTCGCCCCGGTTGGCTGCAGTCGCTGGATAGATAGAGAGGCGCGATCGGTCTAAGCGTTCGACACGTGAAGCATATAAATCTCTTCGGTCGGTCGATGCTTCCAAGTGGAAGAAAGACACCGAAATTCAACTCCTAAAAGTATGCAATTTTTCATTAATGTTTTCTTATGATGTTATCACATAAAATTATCATCTGTAAACTGACTTTATCAGACAACCATTATTTTAACATAATATATTCAATACATTGTATTACTGGGATTATTAAATTACTTCTCAATGTCATTACGCAGTATAACTTTTACTGCAACATATTGTATGTACGTCAGATAATATATTTCTACATAATATAACTCAAACCGGAAAATAAAATAAAATATTCATTATAGTCACACACTTTACATTATTTTTTGCGGTTACTTTTTATAAAATTTGGACCGTTTAAACTCAATTACAATAAAATGTATTACAATATGTAAAATGAATAAAATAGTCTAAGGTTTTACGATTAAAAATATATACAAGACATACATGAAAAGTGTGCATTAAGCACAGGAATTGAAAAACAAAATGAAAAGTGATTTTCGTGGAGATTTTAAAGAGGTCTCTGGAATTTGTATATTAATCATCTAATCGTCCCCTGACCGAATTTCGACCAGGGCAGCCATTCTCATTAAGAGATTATCCATTTGCACAGGAGATACAAGTGCTCTCTCTGTTTATTCACTCTCATAATCCAATGGAACAGAATTTCTGAACAGATAAAACAATATCAAGCTTTGAATTCCATAGACCCGGGACTTCAACCCAGGACTTCATGCCTGTAGCCGAAAAAACTAACCGTTAAACCAATGAAGTATGAAACAGTTTATGTAACTATGTCTGTTGTCACTCCTTTATTTTCACATCCATCGCCCTTGTAAGGGTTAATGTTTAAAGTTTAACGCAAAAGGGTTTTATATCGTTGAAATCCCAAGCATTCGAGCGAGGTTAAATACAACGGTGGCACATCGACTTAATAAAAGCCACCTACCTCCATTACTGCGTTAATGTGTAAAGCTCTACTTTTACGATTTCGCTCTCGCACTTTACGACTACGAAACTATCCTGTATCTCCGTAAAGTGTTCTCAGAGGACCATCAAACTGGTGTTGGAACCGTAACTCTTAATTGTTACATCATATACTATATAATTTTTACTACGCACATTGGATATACGTAAAAAGAGTGAAATCGCTTTTTTAGACATTTTGAATTTTACTCATTTTGGTGATTTTATCAACACAGTGGCAGACGCCTTGACATTGCTAATTGGGAGCGACCTTTCACTCCCCAGCAGAGTAGGTGCTATGCTTGGTGATGACTCAAGTTGAAGAGCAGTGGCCTCCTTCTGAAAGACTGTCATTCTGTAGAAGGAGGCACTAGACAGGCAAAGGGAGTATATGGCAGACGCTGCTCTGTCTGGCCGAAAGAGGAGACCGCCGGAAGCGCAATCTGCTCTCGGCTAAATCCTTAAGTCAGATTCATCTAGGAGCGCCAGAACTAAATGTGTCAGTGGACATCTGGACCCCACTATTTGTATGAAGAGGGTTCCGCTGTGTTTTAGTAGGTTTCAGGATACAATCAACGAATCCTCCATTCTTATTATTTATTTTAACTTCATCTGGCGTGCATAAAGCAAGCTGTCAAATGCGTGACGAGAGCTTTATGAAAAGTGTTATCGGGCGAAGTGAACGAGAGTTGAGAGGGAGATATAAGTAGTTAAGAAAGAGAGAGTAACGTTTCGTATTTATTATTGATTTTTCTGTATAAAATAAGTTATGTTTTATATGTTTTATTTTTTTAAAAAACAAACCCATAATGCTTTATAAATTATTGAGTGTCTTTTGGTAAATTAAAAATATAGCAAAATTTAATCGCTGAATTTAAACATAAATCTACGTTCTAACTTCATCTACATTACTTCTGTTCCTCTCTCGACTTCATACCTAGATTTGATTAGCAGTATTATCAATATGTTAACTGCCAGAAACTATGAGTGATCAGTCCTAACTTGGATTATATATAAAATATCATTTTTTACTGTCTTCCGGCTAGGAATCCAACTCGAGACCTAAACATATATAAATATCATCACGCCTCATTCCCATTAGGAGAGGCAAAGGCCACGATCCCAGCATATCTCCTTGGCTTCTTTCATTTCTTCCTCTTATTAAACCTTTCATACAAGTTCGTCGGTTTAGCATACGGTCCTAGATTTGGTCCAGGAACGTTCGCCTTGGTCTTCCCCTTCCAACTTTCGCATTCTCTCCTGACTCATAAATCCTTTTTGTCAGTCTCCTTTCATTCATTTTCTCTACGTGCCCAAACCATCTAAGCATACCATTCTCAATTTTAATCACTACATCTTTTATACCACAACGTTTGCTTATCGCTCTAGTACTTTGTCACTCTGTTTCAATCCACTCATACTTCTCAACACTCTCATCTCTACCGCATTTGTTTTACTTTTATGCTTCTTCTGTCATATCTAACTATCACTACCATACATGAGTGATGCCACCAACACTCCTCCGTGTACAGCCAGTCTGGCCCTTTAAGACACCATCCGTCTATTCATGAAGGCGCGCAGGGCACCATTTACCACATTCCCTGCATTCACGCACTCTTCCATTATTCCCTATCTATCAAAAAAACCTAAACCCTCGATCGAATACCCTATCAGCAAAGCTACAAATTTTCGTTTTAGTAGCAATATCTTTATTAGACGTGTGGTTGCCTCCCTCAGCCAAACAATTTTAATATGCGAGAGCAGGGGTTATAATTCCGTTTACTCGCATTAATGAGAGCACCCGAACCCGTGACAGAAGCTTCATTTAACACCTTTATAACGCCAGATTATTACGCCTTAAAATCTTCAAAATTCCATCTAAAATATATTGAGAAATTACATTTCTTACTCAGCCGCGTAAAGGCCGCCTTTATAGATTTGTTCTTGGCTACAATCTCAACTAGTAGTAAGTGATAACAACTTCAAAGTCTAAGATGGAATCGCGTTAAATTGGTAGAGGCTCTTATGGTTTCTACACATTTCATTTTTCCCTTAAAAGGTACCAACACTTAACGCTTTTAAAGGCGAATTAACTTAAAATTGACTAAAAAAAATACGTTGGTTTCGGGATTATTAAAAATCAATTTTCGACATAACATATTATTGAAGTGAATAACCGCCTTTTTACTTCAATAACATTTAATGTTTGATTATATTTATAAATAAAATAGAGAGAACATAAACCAATAAACTATCCACTTAAATAAATATAAATTTTAACAAAAAAAGAACCGCCTTCAAAACAAATATATTAATATGCTCTAAAAAGTAAGAAATAATTGCGTATTATATTATAATGTTCTTCGTATTCTTCTCGTCGTTCTTTTGTTTATTAAATTAAGACTCTGGTGTAACGTCATGTTGCGCTAAAGTTTGAAAATAGTCCGTCTTGTATTTATAGGCTTATACCTTAAAATTAAAACTTACCTCAAGGGTTTTCATTGTTAGTCACATCACTTTTATAATCAAAAACACAAATAATCACTAATAAACACTCACAGATTATAAAGATCATAAAAAAATAAGTTTTTTTTGTGGTATTTTAAGATCTTCGACGCGACACACGCACCGTGAATAATGGTCATTTTGTAACTGATATATTTTTGTTTTTTCTATTATCGCTACGCATATTTTGCTACTACAGTTACCGAGAAGCATAATAGATAATACACATTTAGACCTAAAAAGAAAGAGATGCTTTTATTTCTTATTGCCAGATTTGTGACAGAACTATCGTATCATGTCAACTAGTAGATGCATCACGGGCAAAGTCGGTAATCCATGATTTGTTAACGGGATTAAAAATACAAATTTTTGATAATACGTAAATAATTTGTCAAAACAAAACGCCTAAAGCTAGTAAGAATAATTTATTTTTATACCCAACAAATATTACGGATAGAAATACAAAAGAAAATAGTAAAGTAGTGGTCTGACGTCTATTTTATATGTATGTATGTTTAAATATATTTCTCGATTTTTTTTCCAGTTTATGCATTACATTAGATTAGTACAATGTTTTACTAGATCATAGTCACCCTATTCACAATAAAACGAAATTAAAATGACGGGAAAACCGTGATATTGCCGACAACAGGAAAAGCCCCTTAACTGTCGGCATTCCGAAAGGAATTTTCTCTCATTGCCAGAAGTTTGCGCTCCATCTACAACTTTTATTATTATGCTCATTGGTAACATTCGAGTGTAGGATAACGTTATAAACGTTTAAAGAGTCATCTTACATTGTCATGAGAATTTTTATTTCAAATACTTCTGGCTGTATTCATAAAAATATAGTTAAAGTTTTTATATAATATTGTAACAACAATGCGTTATTTTTTTATGCAGATAACAGATGTAATGCAAGAGGGTATTAAGAAAGTTTGTCATGTTGTTTTATCATAATAAGCTTAATAAAAAATATAGATTTATAGTTCATACATCTGAATGCAATGGATTATCTGTAAACGCTCTTTATCTGTCTCTCTGTATACAAAACAATAAAGATGAGAAATTCTGCGAATTTTACAAGCTGTCTGGGCCCTTTTCCGATCATTGTATTTGTTTAAAAAATATATTATTTGGTTTCACAATTTAATTAAAGTTCGAATAAAAAATGGCAATTCATTTCAAAAATACTTCATGACACGGGGCCTCTAGACCTTCAAATCCGGCCCTGGTCATCCAGAACAAGTTTAACGATTGTATATAAAACTTGATTCAATGAAAAAAAGTTTTTTTTATCATCTCCTGAGAATTTATAAAGAGAGGGTAGAAACAAACAGTAGGAATAAAGCAAAATTAACAAATGAACATTGATAGAATAAGAAAACCTAATTTGATAGGAAGACAAAGCTCCTTCGCTGGAAATAATGTTTATGTATGAGGTGCAAGCTTTGTTCATCGCGCATTTACATGAAGTCAATGCAAATATCAACTGAACTAGTTGTCGTAGCTGCAATCACCATACTAGAAGACAGTAGAATGTTAACTTTTGAATTAAAGAGAAAAATGTATTAAATGCACATTTTTATAAAGTTGAACTAGCAAAAGAACTTATNTAACATTAAAACATTTTTTTAAATTGTTATCAAATGTTTGTTAGAAAATGTTTTCAAACATTTTTAAACAGCAGTGTGACACCATTACGGTTTACTGGATGTAAGCTGAATTCTGTTCCCCATAGACATTTGTGATACTGTATATGTAAAGCCAGATAAATATAACTTCTTCCTGTCGTTTACCATCTCAAAAAACATATGTTTGTTAACCTCAGTATTAGCCCAAAATTGAGGAGTTGACAGTGTGCTCCACCCCCGTTCCTCGGTGGGCATGTTAAGCCGTCGGACTTGCATCTGATCTCTCTCCAGTTGTCTCGGATTGCCGAGTCATTGGACTATCAGAGTGAAGGAATATAGAGTGCAGTTGTCTTAATGCAAACAATTGTCTCCTATGCCTGCCAACTTGCAGTGGAGCAGCATGGTAGGTCTAAAACCCTATCTCCTATGAGTGAGGAAGCCTGTGCCTTTGCAGTGGTGCGTTAGTGGGCTGCTTCTTACTTTACTTCATTGTTAAATAAAGCGTTGACTTTAACTATTTCACCCCATTACCCGACGTGGCGCCTCAATGTGAATCAATGCTCACAAAATAAAGTGTACATCGCGCTTCAAGGAGTTTTCACTTCAAAAAATCCATTTCTTTAGCTTTGTTATCGAATCAACAATAGCAACTGTTCAAAATCTTCATCGACCCGTAATGCCAAGTAACTGAGATTTGATCCGGCAAGGACGTGCCTTTGGGTATCTTCAAGGAGTTTCAGCGGAAATCCTATTATCGCTCGTACGCCGTTAAAGCTTGTTTATATTTTATCACTACTTTATTTTTGTTTTATAACGTTATAGAAGCAAGTGACTTTCAATAAAGGCTACTTATATTAACTGTATACAAACTTTTACGCTCCTTTTGAGTCGGATTCTGGATATCAAGATAGCAGACTTATTAGAATCCCCGGGGATTCTTCATTGATGAATAGGTTTCGTTGGGTTTTAGTGGATATTGTGGGATTCAGCGGAATACAACTCTTTATACAAGATCTGTGGGTAAATGTATTTGTCAAAGTTTTAGCAAGATTTGGAGCTAAGACCTACAACGTTGTACGATTACATTTCAGTACACTCCAGAGTTTGTTTCTCGAAGAAACTCGGAATATGCAAGCTTCCTCAAAATACTTTCTTCACCAAATGTATTTTTAACAACAATTTAGCACGTGAGCTAGACAAATCAAGAAAAAGAAAGAAATCAATGTGCGCTTAAAACACACGACATTACTAAAAAATTCACCAAGGGAAAGTTAATAATACAATAAACTATTATTTTATATTAACACATTTATATAAAAATCGTATATAAAAATTATTACTTTCAATATTTTTTTGCAAGTATTGTTTTAAATAATGAATTAAAATATAGCAGTGACGCAATGACTGTAACTCTCTCGCTACCTTAGTCGATAAGTGCCTTCTTTTCTCGAACAAGTGTTACATAACCGAGAGTGACGGCTTAGTTAAATACCCACAAAATAAAGGGCACACGTAAAGAAGTTTTCCCTTCAATAAGTGACGTTTCATATAACTGACATCTTTTCTATTATTAAGAAGACTTTTCCATCCAGCGATTTCGCACGAAAAGACTATAACTTCTTTAAACTTTTTATTTCAAACTTCTTTAGGCGCATGAGGGTAACATTTGAGGGGTTTACGGATGAAACGCGTGGTTAGCGTCACGAAGATATGCAGCAATTTTAATGCTAATTTGTTTGAAGGTTAGGTAGGTTTAATATTTACAAATAACATGTAGCCTTTTAATTCGGCACAAGTCCTTTGATAATTTTATAAACTATATAAAATAAAAATAGTTCATAAATTTCATTATCTAAATTTTAATATCGAAAAAAACACGTGGAATTTTTATTTACAATTCTACATTTGAGATTACAATAAATTATTAGTATTAACTTTCGACACTTTTATTATTTTAATGATAATTAAATTCAATAAATTGCTCACATGTCTTCCTTTTTCCCTCTCTCTAAGTCTCGGAAATGTAAAGTTTTAGATTTGTATGAATAAAAACAAGACTTAAAAATTTGTTTGCCAAACAAGTTTCACTTTTTATCGAGGGGGAAGGCTTTATAAGAGATCCGACCTTTTTCGAGGTAAAGATCAGGTTATGTTGGATTTTTCCACTAAAACCCACTTACCCTCCGTATAACGGGAAGTCTCGAGATCTCAGAGGCCTCCAACTTCTATAGACTTACAGTTTGGTGACTCATTTAGGATTAACAATGCAATTGACGGTCCCTATAAAAAGTCATGTATAAACACCTAATTTTGTAAGACAATGTTTCAAAGAAAAATCGTCTAATAATATACTTCCTTTTGAAGTAAAAGTCATGGTTCAATAACTATATTGTCAAAAAAAACAATGACCTACCTTGTTAAATGTAGTGTCATCAAAATGTCTAAAATGCAAGTTTACTTTTTATAGGATTGCGGAAATATCTTTATATACAAAAATCAAGATACGTCAATGTTTTCATAATTTAAACGCACAGCTCTTTTATAAAAGTTCATGAAGGCGGGATAAGAGGATTTCATGACATAATACTTTATCATTAATCACTGACCAGCTCTCCTCAGCATAAACGTTGAAGGCTTTTCACGTCAAACTATTATAAGACAGTATTAATGAAACGCCATTTTATTATTGCGGATGTGGAAATTGAATATCGCCTGTCGTAGACCAGAATAACTTTTGCCGATGATGCTCAGCGACAAAGAGGAAATTAAAATAGCCTTTAATAACCTTTTGAATGTTTAATCGCATAGAAAATTTTCATTTTAAAGCTGCTCTTCTGCTTCTGTTTGTTGCAAGCGCTAACCTCAGAAAATATTGATTTTGATTCAAAAAATATTTTAGTGTTGGTTAGCCCATTTATCAAGGAAGCTTATATGTTATAGAACATCACGTTATGACTAATAGAAGCGGGGTATCGATGAAAAATGTCCCAAATGGGGAAAATATCTCAATATTGCGCAGTTGAGCTGCAACTGCATTACATGTATACACTTGTTGTTGCAAAATGTTTATAACAGGAGTCGGCAATCAGCAGTATTCAGGCCCGCTTACGACCCATAAGCTACTCCAAAGCGGCTCGCAGGCATAAAAATGATAGTAATGAGAAATATTGTAAAAATAGTTTCATCTAAGTAGTATTTATAGCGAGTCACGCACCAATATCTTCAAAACATTTGTGGCCCGCACCAATATCCTCTTATTATTGGTGGCCCACACCAATAAGCTCATAAGATTTGTGGCCCGCACCTATATCCTCATAACATTTGTAGCCCGCACCATTATCCCCATAATGTTTGAAGGTCGCACCAGTATCCTGATACGATTGATGAGCCGCACCAATAAGCTCATATCATTTATGGCCCGCACCAATATCCTCATAATATTTGAAGTCCGCACCAATATCCTCATAAAGTTTGAAGCCCAAACCAGTATCCTGATAAGATTTATGAGCCGATAAGCTCTAATTTGTAGCCCGCACCAATTTTCTGTTAAAATTTGTAGGTCGCACCAATATCCTCTTAACATTTGTAGCCCGCACCAAGATCCCCATAACATTTGTAGCCCGCACCAATATCCTGATAATATTTGTGGCCTGCACCAATACCCACATAACACATGTGGCCCGCATCAATATCCTGAAAACATATGTGGCCCGCATCAATAAGCTAATAACATTAATGTCCCGCGCCAATATCCTCATAACATTTGTAGGGCGCACCAATATCCTGTTAACATTTGTAGGTAGCACCAGTATCCTGATAAGATTTATGAGTCGTACCAATATCTTGATAACATTTGTGGCCCTTCTATAGGAAAAGGTTGCCAACTCGTGGTCTAGAGGAACGAGAAATTCTAAGAGTATAACTAATATCATATTAAGCTATAGCGAAGTATACATTTACAATTTTTATATAAAGTTTTATAACCCAAATACATTATTTCCGATATGGTGGAGGTAAATCATAAGACGTCCATATAAATCCGGAAGATTCAATATTGCGGCTTAATTTGTTTCGGCTCACTTGACATGGATACAGAATAACGTTGGATCATTTGTTCAGTTATTTTCTACACATAGCTATTTTTGAGTGAATAATAATCATTAAATCTAAATTACTTGGATAAAAACTCACGATCAAATAACGCTACCATGAAGTGTAATGACATAGGTTGATGTAAATGTATTCTTTAAAACAATTGCACTCTCTACTTCTTCACTCTCATAGTCCCATGTGACGGCAATCCTACACGACCGGAGAGAGAACAGCTTAACGTGCTCTACGAGGCACGAGGGTAGAGCACATCGCCCATTTCAGGTAATGACTGACTTTTGAATTCGCCCGACCCTGGCGTCGAACCCAGGACCTCATATCCGTAACCGAACAAATTGACCACTAGACCAATGAAACAGTTTTATAATTTTATTACTCACATTAGTCTAACAAGAAATTAACGTGTACACAAAGGACAAGCCCCTGCAGAATACACCCATAATAAGGGCCGAGTGCTTTAGATACAATTTATAGAAGCTGTTGTAGCACTTGTTAAATGTATCACGGCCCCTACGTATAAAGTCGACTCGCCTTTTAAACTTTCTGTAATTTTTAAGATTACATCACCCTATTTATTAACCTAGGTCGTCGTTTTTAACGTGACAACGTCTAATAAACGCCGACCACACGCACGAAGAAGTATCACGTTCAGCCTGAGCCGAGCGTGCAAGCGAAAGCGCCGAACAAGCGATAGATGGGCGCGATTGGCCTAAACCTTAAACTTGTAACGCATCTATCTCTCTCCCACTTCATTGACCGATACATCCGGATAGAAGAGAGACAGTAGCAGAACAGAACCTTTAATTGAATTCATAAAAGTAAAAATATTTATTAAATGTTTTTTATGACGTTATAACGTAAAATTGTCGCCCATAGACTTTACAGAAAAACAATTTTACATTTAAATCATATAAGTATTAAAACAAGATACTTAAAAGACATTTAATCAGTAGAACAGGTAATGCAGTTATAAATAATTTATCTCTGTAACACTGTCTTACCAAATTAGGACTTTATACTTAACTCTTTATACGTAGAGGCCGTCGATATACTTTTTCAACAACTATTAATCGACACGTTTTATATATATATGATATTGTTAGTTCAAGTAAACTTTGAAATATTATCTTTAATTTATCTGTTAAACTTTTTCAAACAGATTAAAATATTATGAAATCTAAAGAATTAAAACAAATAATGAATAGCAATTACATATATGTATGTACATATAACTAACCTAATAAAAATCGTTTTACGTACACTTAAACTATTATTTACAGACCAGAATATGGATTTTTCTTAAACAAAAGATTTTATTTTTTTGTTAAAAATCATCTTAATTTAGACCATCCCACTTTTCTTTTTAAATAACTCCTGTCGCCAAAAATTCTCTGGAAGATATCACTTAAAGCAATAAGACCGCCTATGCACACTAATCGCCAAATATTACTTGTCTTTAATTTTTTTTGATCTGTGTTTTTTTTTAAGTTTGTGTGTGTGTGTTTATGCATATGTAACAAAGTTGACATTTATATTATACAATATTATCGTTTTAAAGATGTTAGACTAATGGTAGTCTCCACCTCATCCTTATTAACAAATATTAAAAAGGCATCAATCCCGAAAATAACTATTAAATTAAATATTTCTTCATAATGCATGATTGATATATTTGAACCTGTCATGTCACGATGACATTTTTACATGATATTATCTGTGCTCACAATTTATTTAATATAACCTGTGCTCGACGCGTTTAGGGTGTCGTGCTAATGTATATCATTAGTTGAAGTGCTCCCATTATCAAGCATCTACATTATAATAATCCAGCGAATTAAAATCTTAACGCGCCTGAGTACAGATGAAAAACAGGTTTAATTAAAACCACAGTGCAAGGTTCCCTAAATAGTACTCGTTACAGACGTGAGGTAATTTTAAGGTAACAGAATAAGCTCGTAAGATAACATCTTATAAGATATCACATTTACGTTATTACGTTCTGACGTCACAATAAATAAAAGTTTATAAGCAAACTAAAATATTCTTTGATTTCAGTAAGCTCAATAAACTTCCTTATCCATGGATCTAGCACCAGTTTGGAAATGTAGTATCTGCTGAAAAGAATGCGGCAAGAAACTCAATAGCCACTTTTATTTATTTTTTTGTATTAGTAACACAAAATTATCATTATGACACATTAATAACACGAAGATTTTAAATTAAAGAAATACACTCAACTTTTTGTATTGGAGAGCTGCACGATTTACCAACAGCATTAGCTTAAAACACAATAACTGGTAGCGGACGTTGATTGAAACTGAGAACTGAACCAACTACTTTATAACTTCAAATAATGAGGCGTTTATGTCTAAACACCCACGAGAATGCTTATCTTATCTTATTTAATATAAAACTACCATTCTCTGCCAGTTTCAACAGTTAAAATTAATATAAGTAATGGTAATCATTTATGAAACATTACAAAGATTCTATAGTAAACTGTCACCAATTATTTAGAAACCCACCAATGAAAAGCGCTTCGTTTAGTCAAATGACGAACCGTATCCTTTATTTAAAATATACGATGTATTATTTAATTTTAATTCAACTATGAAAGACATATGGAACTTACGAAATAAAATGTGATTGATTTTACTTACGAATTTTGCTCACATACATTATGAATGTGCTTTTTGAAAATATCGCACTAGAGAAAAAAGGTACTAACGTATTAACGCCACCGCAGGCACAGCACAATATTTAAGGTAAACCAACAGGTTTTTAGCAGGTTAAAGCCTGGCATAACAGAACATATCTCACGTGATGGTCTGGATATCCATGAGGATTTTTCTGTCGGAAAAAGTTGCTTTTTTTTGCTGCGGTAGCGTTTCCCGGTGACAAAAAAGGCTTAAAATACTAACCAAACCTTTACTAACCTTTTAAAATAACTTGTTCAAAAAAAAGTTTACACTACCTTAACCTAACTTAACCAAATGTTTTTAAGGTTATGTTAATTTTTTTGTGACATTTTGCAGGCAACTGGGTCGAAATATCGGCAAAATTAAAAATTAAAAATCGCCATCGTGATATGTACCCGTTCAAATAGTCAATAGGGCTAAAAGGGCTATAAAAGTAACCTAGCCTACCTTAAAAATGCGATTTTTAAAGCTAGGTTGGATCAGTTTCTTTTTTGCTGCGATGACATTTCCCAGAACAGAAAAACCTATCCCAATCTAACCCTAAAAATCATCAAGCTGCGGTTGCTTCAATACGTAAAATCGAAAAAGTCATGGAGTCATTTATTTAATTCACTTTGGCACAAACTAGTCGTAACTAATTTAAATAATGCGTTAATCTTTGAAATAAACCGTATTATCATCAAGTTTTGAAAATACATTTGAACTTGAGTAGAAGAATACAAAAGTGTAAATAGTAGGAATTAAAAAAAAACACTATACTAAAATTACAAACAGTACCCTCTTAGAAAAACGTGACTTTCACGATGACGGATAAAAACGTCATTTTAAAGGGTAAAGAGACACATCTCAAATCCTCTAATCGTAAAACTTTATGATACAGACATAAACGTTGTAATGGTTGACAATATACGCTGTGTTGCTATATTTAAATGAATTTATTTTCCACAACTACGTCCCTGTATTAACCCACGTTCAAGTAACAGACATCCCAAGCCCCTGTAACGAGAAATGCCTGGCGCCCTGAAATCCCTATGACACTAAAATCGTACTCTTTTAAAGAAGCCATAGTATCACAGGTTTGTTAAGGAAAATCTTATAAAGTTTCACAAACAAAATCTTTTTCAAGTATGCTCAAAAATTCATAATTATTAACGGCCTTATAGATTCTCCTGACATTTTAAAAGGCATAATCTTTACTCTGCCTCGCTTGGGTCGCTTTGCCATTTTGTTGCACGAATTTGGCTAAACATGGTGCCATTAATAGGAGTTCTTTGCTAAACAAATTTCGAAACGATTGTGACATTTTTTCTGGTTCTGTGGCCTCATTTAGATATTCCCTTAGTAAGTAAGTAAGTAGCAGCCCATTAACGTCCCACTGCTGGGCACAGGCCTCCTCACTCATACGAGAGAGGGTTTTTAGAGCATAGACCCACCACGCTGCTCCACTGCGGATTGGCAGGCATAGTACACAAGTGTACTCTCTATTCCTTCACTCTCATATAGTCCGACGTGACGGCAATTCGACAAGACCGGAGAGAAATCAGGCGCAGGACCGACGGCTTAACGTGCTCTCCGAGGCACTGGGGTGGATCACACCGCCGACTTCCCAACTTCGGGCAAATATTGAGAAAATCTTAATAGAAAAATCAATATCTATTTCAAATTGGCCCGACCCGGGACTCGAACCCAGGACCTCATGGCTATAGTCGAACATGCTAACCACTAGACCAATGAGGCGGTTTCCCTTAAGAGTAAGCTAATTTAGTTTGCCTCATCCTCTCCTTTTTTTTCTCTTTAGTTTTTTTCATAGTTTTCATTTTATTAGAATTTTTTGCCTTTTATTGTAGTTTTACAGTTTTTCTTTAAAGTTAGTTTCTTATGGTTTAAGCAAGCCGTTATCGTTTCTAGAAGGCGAAATCTATGACAAGTTCAATGTCATTTAAACACACTTTCACCATATTTCCCCCGTTTAACGAACCATATAAAAACAAAGCACTTTTAAATCGTCACTTGTCTATACGTTAGTGACAAATCTACCACCGGTTCGGAAAGTTGTTTCCACTGAAAAGAAACCGGCAAGAATCTCAACGGTCACTCATTTAAATACAGTTTTGTAGGTTACAATGTGTCTGATTCAAAAGTTGAAGGAGGATCTCGGTATTCGTGCTCACCTGAACCAACAGCACTCCAAGGGACACGGGACTCTTTCCTACAGGCTGGTGCGTGTTTTGACCGGGCATGGTTGTTTCGGAAAGTTCCATGACTGTGGTGCAGCTATCGACTCAGCACATCACACTGTGGCAGACTGCACAGCCTGGGGACGGGAATCTCAGTGAGAGTTTTGGGCGGGAGTGGCGTTCTTCTGCGAGACCGTAGCCTTGCTAAAGGAAGCCCGCAAACGAGGGAGGAAGAATGCAGTAGATGCCCTATCTCACCGCTGAAGAAGGCAGGATACTAGGCGGCGCATGTCTGTGAAGACAATTAGAAATACCCAAGCTGATATTCTGGTGTCCCACTCAACGATGAAAAGGGTTTCGCTGCGTTTAAGTGGATATTGCGAGCTTTCCTCCCCCGCCAAGTCTCGACCATTGTGTACTTTTCATCGTTGAGATTCTTGCCGGTTTCTTCCCAGTGGAAACAACTTTCCGAACCGGTGGTAGATTTGTCACTCACAAATGTTATGTGAATATATTGTGGGACCAAACGTTATGATAATATTTTGCCCGATCACAAATGTTACAATATTTTTGGAGGCCACAAATGTTATGAGAAAATGTTTTTGCCCGACAATAATGTTATAAGAATATTTTAGCGGCCCACAAATGTTATGAGAATATTTTAGTGGCGCAGAAATGTTATGAAAATATTTTGACTGGCCACATTTCACCCAATGAACACTATTATCTTTTACATAAAACTTATATTTACATTTTTAACCCAATTTATCGTTGCTCTCGTTTAGAAATCTCCATGGCAAATGTGGCTTGTGAGGCTCTGGTTGTTTACAAAACATAATATAACGATTTCTTTTTTAGTGGTAACAGGTTAACGTTTAACTGTGATCACACCTGGTGGTAAGTGATGATATAATCTAAGATGTAAGCGCGTTAATCTGGTGAGAAGTAAATTAGTTTTTATGGTTTCTACACAGCATCGCACTGGAACACATTTGCCAGCAACAGCAGAAGCCCATAAGCCCAGACATAAAATTAGATGCAATTTTTTTAATCTACCCCATCGGGAATCAAAACCATGACTTCTAGTAGTAAAGTACCCCATTGTACCAGCTAGGCCGTCAGTGATATAATTGGGAAATTTCGACACAAATTCAATGTAGATTTTGTTATTACTAGTGATATATAGCAGGAAATACAGTAAGGTATTAAAAATTACTTTGACAATCTTTTTACTAAATTAACTACAAATTAATATATTTTATTCTAATGTATTTTGGGTCCTTGATCTTACAACACCTGGGGGCGGGCACTCGAGTTTAAATTACTTTCAAACTTTTATTTAATTTATAAAAGATATTTACATAATGAGAAGGCCGCTCTCGAAATGTTTAAAATAATTGAGACGAGGAAGATAGCTTTTCAGACTTCTCTAATGAAGGAATCAGCAGGCAGCACCTTCGAAATACGTCCTATTTTGTATAATGATGTTTTTAACTATATCTATAATTGTCCTAGTTAAAACTTTAACGACTTTCTTAAGTGTAGAAGCGCGTTAACTTTTAAGTGGTTGTTATAAAAGCAATCTCAGAAATCACTTCGCAAATTAGTTCACTATCTACAAATGTTAAAAAACTAAAAAAATCTTGGTTTATAAATACTATTCATTGAGGCGAGATTAATAATAAAAAATACTAAATACAAATACTTCTTTTTTCTTCTATTTTAGAACAGTTCTAAGTGGGAGCGACTTTAGCAAAATGAAGAATTATCAAAATACGTTAAGCTGTTTAGGAGTTCAAAGCGATCACACACTGACTGGGAATTTTGATAAAATCAAAAGAATATTTATTCAAGTAGGCTCAAAAAACACTTTTGAATCGTCAGCAGTCTGTCCGTTGGTGTTACATCTACCACCGGCTGACACCGACTCCGAATATAACAATACGAAGAACACTATAAAGGAATACGCAATTATTTCTTACTTTTTAGAGCATATTAATCTATTTGTAAGTTTGTTTTGAAGGCGGTTCTTTTTTTGTAAAATTTCTATTTATTTTTTGATTTTCAGTGAATCTGAAATAAACTAACAAATTTATCTAAATATGTGTACACCTAAAACGCGTTTCTCATATGAGATAACACCGTTTAAATGAAACAACTTTACAATGTCAAATTTACATTAATATCGCCATACCCGGGATCGAACCCGAAACCCTTATACCACCGCATATTGCAATGCAGCTACAAACGTACGGTCATTGGCATTTGATTACAGACAGTTAAAGATTTTGCCAAAGCTCACACTCTTACTGTAAGCCATTGAGGAGTTCCATTGGTCTTCATATTTAACAACGATTAGCACTTGACCATACCAAAGTTACGATAGGCGACTCAAATATCTGGACAGCTTATAGAAGATTCTAGAATTGAAGAGTTTCGTCACTTTGTCATGGATTCCATCATCAGAACCTAACCAAACTATCATAAAACAACCCTTAAAGTATATCCTTTCTAATAAAAAAAGAATCATCGAAATCGGTTGGCGTGATCTTGAGTTATTCGTAATTTAACACTTATCGGGTTTTCTCATGGATACCATCATCAGAACTGGATTTTAAATGGGATCCTATGACGAGCATCACCTTTCATTTTAAAAAAATCATCAAAATCGGTCCACCCAGTCGGGAGATATGAGGTAACAAACATAAAAAAAAATACAGACGAATTGATAACCTTCTCCTTTTTTTGAAGTCGGTTAATAAGTGAATATTATTACGGATATGTAAGATAAATTGCGACGGTACTGTGAGAATTGATGTTTCTTTAAGTTTATCTCTTAGAGAAGCACGAGATCCTAATCGATAAATACGTATTACTCTTTTTTGTAAAATAAATAAATATTCACTTTAAAAATTCTTTTTTGCTCTGATAGCTTTAACATGCAAATAATTCAACGTTTTTTAACTATAGATGAATCGAAACCATTGAATGAATGTAAAGCTTCAGAAAACAAAATACATAAAGTAAAAACCCTATCATCATTCTTGAGTGCGAGCGCTATATCGAGTGCTATAAAATTTCTTACATTGCCATCCAATTTTCTTTGAAAAGTATTATCGAGACGTATTCAAAAATAAATTGGCTCGTGGATAAAGCTGATGTAAATCCGAAATATCCCGGGATTTCCGATGTGAATGGAGGACGCACGATTATGTGTACACAAGAAAATTGTACTTTAAAGTAACTTAGTTTTCTTAAAGGCTTCTATAACAAACAATACAGTGTAACTATAATGTAACGAAGCTTTATATGATGTATTTTTCAAATACCCTACTTTTCTCGTGGGTTTTTCTCAACTGCGTGGAGTTGAGGGGTGCGGGCCTCGAGGCAATGCCTCCTTTCCCGGGCATCTTCCTCAGACATCAATTTAATACCTGGTATTTTGCCCGCAATCATACGGTTTGGTTCGCGCCAGTTACGCTAGCGGGTCCATCCAGGTCAATTCAGTGTCCAATGCGGGTACCGCAATTGCCATTGCGTCGTCTTCGCCGTCATCAACGTCTACGTCAGGGCACGGTGACAGCAGATACTCACGAGGCAGGGCACGCCTAGTGTTTGCTACTTTTGGGTGCTGGCTGGCAATGCCTCGCCAAGTGTGGTGGTACCTACCTACCTCCACGGTGGGCGTCCTAGTGTCACGGCAGATGACGACATTTCTGACGTATCTCGGAGTTCCAACTATCATGCGTAGGCACTTATTCTGCTGGATCTGCAGCCTACTCCTCTGTATCCTGAACTGCAACAATACCTGGCAGGAGCCGCATACGACAGGCTGGACGGGACGTAGGCTCCCTAGACCTTCAGTTTTCCTTTTACTGGGAGGCTTGAGGTAAAAATCCCCTAGGACTACTCGAATTTTTTTGTCGTGAGCATGGGACACCGTGGAGGGGAAGAACTTTCAATACCCACTAAAACCCAGTGGAACCGTCATCAACCATGAGTGGGGAGCCAAAGGTTCGTTGAGGCATTCCTCTCTGGCCCCTCGGTTATAGCCGGCTTACAGATTTTCTACAGGGATAGTAGTTGTATGAACTTCCTCCTCCTTATTTCTTCCCTTCGTCGAAGCCGGAGTGCCTCAGCGTCATTCACCCACTCCCTTTGTCGTGCCTCCTTAAGCGAGATGACAGTCTCGCAAAAGGAGGCAACCGCTCTTCAGACCTGTTCACTGATGAGTATTGCACCTATAAAACTAGCCAGTGAGAGGTCTGTGCCGATCAGCAACGTCATAATGAGTCGCTGAGAACCGCAGGCTTGACATTCCGCCACCGCGTTGTGGGCTGTGTCTAAGGAGGCACCAGCTGGCCGACGGCTCACATCAAACTGTTTGATACAGGTATTTGCCGAAGCAACCATGACTGGTAAGCACCTGTACCAATATGTAGGGGACCGATGAGTGGTCTCTGCCCAGAGTCATGTCCAGATGAGGGCGAATCACCCCTACTCGCGGGGGTAATAATGAACTGAATGGTTACCTTAATTAAATGTTGATGCTGTGTATAAACCATAAGAGGTAAATAACTTCATCTGTATATTATATGTCAACAATATAAAAATCTATAAACGTTTAAAATATACCGCTAAAATATTCAACAAATCCTTACTCACCTGATTTACTCAGAAAACACATCCGAAATCGTTCCATACTCTACCTTTTCGAGTAATATTCAAATGAAAGTTAAACACGGAGACAAGAAGCTTTCAAATTAAGCCGCAGGATTGAATACTTTTGTTTAGTTAAAACGCTGCCGGCATTTCAAGAATTGTGAAAACTTTCTAATATTGTTTGTAACTTTTATACAAGTGGCTTGTGACAGCTTTTAATAGTTCATATTTTGTCAATTTTGTTGGCGATATGACTCTATTTACTTATTAGTCAATAGTTCGACTTCTAAATAAGAAATCTAAGTACATATAGTAATATTCTAAATTGAATTGGTCTCCCTAAAATAGCGCGATTGAAGTGAAACTTTTTTGGGCACATGAGGGTAAAACTTTTACGGATAAAACGCGTGATTAGCATCACGAAGATGTGCAGCATTTTTAATACTAATTCGTTTGAAGTTTAAGTAGTTTTAATGTCGACAAATAACACGTCGACAAATAATTTAATATACTATTTTTCATAAAATATTTAATAAATTCTCTTTTCTAAATTTTAAATTTAAAAACAAAATTTAATTAATACTTTCAGATATTGACAAAAAGAACACGTGGCATTTTTATTTACAATTCGTCTTTTCAGTTTTCAAAAAAATATTTGTATTATTTTCGACTGTTTTAATATTTTAATGACAATTAAATTCCTAACATATCTTCCTTTTTCGCCTCTCTCTATGTTTCGGAAATCTAAAGTTTTAGATTTGTTGTAGTATTAGATAAAAACAAGACTTAAAAATTACTCTTCCAAAGAATTTCACTTCAGACATGTGTACCTTGTATATACGACCTTTTAATTTATTATATTACCGTTTGTAGGGGTAAAGGTTAATTTATAAACACAAGAGAAGATTGTACATTTTGTCCTATCTGTAAAGGTACTAAACATGATAGAGTACAAAGCAATAATTGCAAATAAAATGTACTAAATAACCTTGCAAGAACGGATTATATAGGAGAGCCATCTTCACAATAGCACCATAAAATTTTAAAGGTTAAAGCGCTATAAAAGGCTGATGTCCCGTAAAGTTTATTTCAATTTATTTTCTGAATAATACCTTTCGTTGGCACAGATAACACAATGAATTAATGAGACTTTTTTCAAAAAGCTTGTATACATCCACAACACTGCATAAATATTTAGTTCTAATATCTATATTTATCTATATATATATTTAGCGACACTTCAGATATTTAACATAAAAAAATCAGAACGCCAAAGTGATTAACGCAATAAAGCTCCTATCATGCCCGATGCCTTGCGAGAAGTGAGTCAACCCCGCGTGACACTCAACCGACGCGGGCCATTCCCGCTCGCTGACGTCATCCTTCGCACGGTCATGTTGCGACATGTCTCGGCGCTCTAAAACCACGCCCCGAGACTTGCAAAATGCGATAAATCGGCTTCTCCTGACGGGTGGACGTCCCCGTCCCTTTACATGGCGTTGGTGGAGCACCCTGGTCTGGTCTCTTCTACCTGGACGTCATCAGTGGTAGCGCCCACGTCTTCTGCGTCTACAAGTTAAGAGTAAAATGCATTAGTTACAATACCATTTTGAAATGATTACTAGAGACAACCATATAAACTATCGTGGCGCTGCATATATACTTCCGCCGTGAACTTGAAAACCAATCAATCGTAAATTTATACGACTTCGACGTGTTATAGTCCCCAGCATAGGCACACGAGTTCGCTTACTGGCTTCAGCATACATGTATATTCATACATGTACACCGGATTATGTCATAGGCCCACAGTTCGCATAACATCTTCAGCATAGGCACACGAGTTCGCATACTGGCTTCAGCATACATGTATATTCATACATGTACACCGGATTATGTCATAGGCCCACAGTTCGCATAACATCTTCAGCATAGGCACACGAGTTCGCATACTGGCTTCAGCATACATGTATATTCATACATGTACACCGGATTATGTCATAGGCCCACAGTTCGCATAACATCTTCAGCATAGGCACACGAGTTCGCATACTGGCTTCAGCATACATGTATATTCATACATGTACACCGGATTATGTCATAGGCCCACAGTTCGCATAACATCTTCAGCATAGGCACACGAGTTCGCATACTGGCTTCAGCATACATGTATATTCATACATGTACACCGGATTATGTCATAGGCCCACAGTTCGCATAACATCTTCAGCATAGGCACACGAGTTCGCATACTGGCTTCAGCATACATGTATATTCATACATGTACACCGGATTATGTCATAGGCCCACAGTTCGCATAACATCTTCAGCATAGGCACACGAGTTCGCATACTGGCTTCAGCATACATGTATATTCATACATGTACACCGGATTATGTCATAGGCCCACAGTTCGCATAACATCTTCAGCATAGGCACACGAGTTCGCATACTGGCTTCAGCATACATGTATATTCATACATGTACACCGGATTATGTCATAGGCCCACAGTTCGCATAACATCTTCAGCATAGGCACACGAGTTCGCATACTGGCTTCAGCATACATGTATATTCATACATGTACACCGGATTATGTCATAGGCCCACAGTTCGCATAACATCTTCAGCATAGGCACACGAGTTCGCATACTGGCTTCAGCATACATGTATATTCATACATGTACACCGGATTATGTCATAGGCCCACAGTTCGCATAACATCTTCAGCATAGGCACACGAGTTCGCATACTGGCTTCAGCATACATGTATATTCATACATGTACACCGGATTATGTCATAGGCCCACAGTTCGCATAACATCTTCAGCATAGGCACACGAGTTCGCATACTGGCTTCAGCATACATGTATATTCATACATGTACACCGGATTATGTCATAGGCCCACAGTTCGCATAACATCTTCAGCATAGGCACACGAGTTCGCATACTGGCTTCAGCATACATGTATATTCATACATGTACACCGGATTATGTCATAGGCCCACAGTTCGCATAACATCTTCAGCATAGGCACACGAGTTCGCATACTGGCTTCAGCATACATGTATATTCATACATGTACACCGGATTATGTCATAGGCCCACAGTTCGCATAACATCTTNCCCACGATCGCGCACAAAATATCAGCATATCGCAACTACATGGACACAATCGCGCTTCAAAGATTCAATCGCGTTCACTAATTCTTGCGTGGAGGTAAACACAAACTAATAGTCTCTCCGAAGGGATTCGAGTAAGATTTCGCATCCCTTAGCCACGCCTTGCAGTCTGCTTCACGAAATACGACGACTACAATTGCGATCGTGACACCCGCGAACCGACACAGTTACACAACAGCAACCACAACATTTGAAAACTTGTTCCAGAAAACTAAAATAGCCATTTAATTTAGTGGGCAAATGTAATCCAATCCCAATTCTGAATTTAGCGACACTTCAGATATTTAACATAAAAAAATCAGAACGCCAAAGTGATTAACGCAATAAAGCTCCTATCATGCCCGATGCCTTGCGAGAAGTGAGTCAACCCCGCGTGACACTCAACCGACGCGGGCCATTCCCGCTCGCTGACGTCATCCTTCGCACGGTCATGTTGCGACATGTCTCGGCGCTCTAAAACCACGCCCCGAGACTTGGAAAATGCGATAAATATATATATAAAAGCAACTCTTTTTTCTTTGTTATCGATATACTTGAAAACTACTGGACCCATCGGCACGAGACCATGACCATTCGACGCGGAATTAATTGTAGAAGGATTTAGGCTATTCATGTTTTGAATTCCATCAACCCTTTACCATTTTTTTTTTTTCAAATTTATGTAGACAGTCATTTGTTCCTGGTACGAAAACTCGAGCGCACAAAGACCGGCAAAATATCTAACGTCATTTCAATGCTTATAAACGCGTTTCCACAGACCCTCCCACGCATTCACCCAAACACTCCCACACATCCACCCACGCACTCCCACGCATCCACCCACGCATCCACCCACGCATCTATCCACGCATCCACAAGGTTGTGACATGAATTATTAGACCGTTGTCTATAGCAACGGTTTTTTTAATTCATTTCTAGGTTATGTAAATATGGCATTCATTTATGCTACTATCTTTTGTTTAAAAATTAATCGTCTTTCATAGATTATGTAAAGATATCATTTACTTACGCTATCTTTTGTTTCAAAACAAAAAAGATTCTGTGTGTCACTTAATCGATTGTGTTTTGTGACACCAAATCTTTTTGACAGAACGAAGTCTGTCGGCTCTGCTAGTTATAATATAAATTTTCAATTTGCTTCTATGTAAATATGCATTTGTATCTGTTATTTGTGTTTTAACAATTGTAACGTACTGGTTAAGGTATAGTGCCTTCGATATATTAATATATCAATAAACATTATTAATCACTGCATCATGCTTAATTGTAATTTGTATCAGCACGTCATCGTTCCGAAGATGAGGAAGGGAGGATTTTCTGAATTACAGACTAATTTCTGATCATAGACTAATCACAAAGTACACAGATGCATAACAAAAATCATTAGGTCTTAGGGTAAATATATAAGCAACGAAAGTTACTCGTTGTATTGTTACTCACGCAAATATAAATTTAGGTTTTATTTACTAAAATATTATGATTTTAACCAAATAAAAATCTTTATTTTCGATCATTTCCTTAAAACGCAGTGGTAAAGGTTGGGTTAAAAAATCATAGACTTACTATTTTCGAGAACTAGCTTGCCCTCAAAGAACAAAAAAATCCTAGATATATATATTTTTTTTTATTTATTCAAACTTTATT
Source organism: Elymnias hypermnestra (assembly GCA_015832385.1). Classification (NCBI taxonomy): domain Eukaryota; kingdom Metazoa; phylum Arthropoda; class Insecta; order Lepidoptera; family Nymphalidae; genus Elymnias; species Elymnias hypermnestra. The sequence goes on along the minus strand of JACTOM010000847.1, from coordinate 1,608,832 downwards.
GCACATGAACCAAAAAAATAAAAATTGAACTTTCTTAAAGAGTAAGTTGCTTAAGTGAATTCGGTCTTATCACTTAAACAGATCTCTTCCACACAACATTTGGAGGAACCGTAGACAGGAGCGGGAGGTGCAAGCAAGACAAAAAACAAATGAACTTGGTTTATAACAGTTACATACTACTTAAACTATATACATAATAATTAAACATATAGATTAATAAAGAACATATAATACATATATCTATATAATAAAATATCACACAATTATATATAGATATATATATAACAACAAACTATGCGAACCTAAACAAGCTACGTGTCAGACCTCGGCAGATAAAAAATATTCTTCTAAGCGATGATTAAATATTCTTAGCGAGCCAGATTGACGGATACGGAGAGAAAGAGAGTTCCATAGTGCTATAAATTTGACAGTATAGAAATTCTTGTAGATTTGTGAGTGGCTAAATACAAGTACTTGCGGAGGCCGAATATATATCGTATGCATAAACTTTTGCAAACGCTCTAACTTATTTAGGAGTTCTTCCGTTATGTCCGGGTATATATGTATGTATACGGAAGAAAGTATGGTACACTTTTAAGCACCACCTTTCTTACCCTATTACTTTGTAATAAAATCTCCCTAACCCTATGGTTCCCAGGAGGAAATCGCCATTTAGCGATAAACCTCTTTGTACCCTTTGTTTAAATTAATGTTTATATTCCCTGTATTATATGTCTGCATAATATACTCTCTGTTTGTGTCTGACTTACCTGTCAACTTATCTTAATAAGTTATCGGATCTGCTTTTAGTATTAAGCAAAAACCATCAATCTCATAAATGCAGAATTGTATACAACATCGTTTTAGAACACGTATTTAGGAATGGAATTAATGTAGTGAATAAATGCAGAAAATATCGATATATATGGTATAGATCGATATTTATTGAGGTTTCGTTCCATAAAAACTGTCTTAAGTAGCCTATAAATTGTCCCATTTATGTGAATCATGAACTTAAAGAAATATACGTACATACATACATACATAGCATCACGCCTCATTCCCATAGGGGTAGGCAGAGACCACGTCCTTCCACTTGCCATGATCCTTGCATATCTCCTTCGCTTCTTTCAATCTCATTAAATCTTTCGTACAAGTTCGTCGGTTTAGAGTACTCTTGACCTGGCCCTTATTTGAAATGTCCTGGATTTGGTCCAGGAACGTTCGCCTCGGTCTTCCCCTTCCAACTTTCGCATTCACTCTTGACTCATAAATCCTTTTTGTCAGTCTCCTTTCATTCATTCTCTCTACATGCCCAAACCATCTAAGCATACCTTTTTCAATTTTAGTCACTACGTCTTCTTTTATACCACAACGTTCTCTTATCACACTATTTCTCACTCTGTCACTCAGTTTTAATCCACTCATGCTTCTCAACGCTCTCATCTCTACCGCATTTATTTTACTTTTGTGATTCTTCTGCCATACCCAACTTTCACTACCATACATAAGTGTTGGCACCAACACTCCAGCATGCACTGCCAGTCTAGCCCTTTGAGACACCATCTGGCTATTCATAAAAGCATGCAGAGCACCATTTACCATATTCCCTGCATTCACTCTCCTTTCGATATCACTTTCACATGTTCCATCTTTTGTAAATTTAGATCCCAAGTATACAAATTCTTTCACCTCTTCCACTTGTTCCCCATCTATCAAAATATTGCCAGTCATCATAGATTCATCTCTTTCAAAAAGCATAACTTTCGTTTTGTTTACACTCACTTTCATTCCTTTCTCTTTCAAAGCTTTATTCATAATATTTACAATCTCCTGTATTTCATTAGCGGATGACGCAAGTATTACTTGATCATCAGCTCAAGCCCCATACTTAGATAACGTTGACCACAGCTCATTCCTCACCACTCGATCATACGTGGTGTTTACCCAAACATTTTTCGATTATGCAGCGTAAATAAAATACCTGATCCGTACATCCAATTCCTCTTCTGAATCCCGCTTGTACCGTTTTTATATACGTATTATTAATAATGTAGGGAACGAGTTAACGGACTGCTACTTATCTTTTACTATGATATTTTATGCAACAAGAATTGTTGCAGGCATCTGTGAGTGCTCTATATAAATTAATTGAGACAGCTCAGCATAAATTTTCCTTAAGGCCCTAAACATTTACTTTACTGCTACACAAACCGCAATCTAATTTATACAAACACTGTTTACATCGAAGCGCCTCCCTCAAGAGTAACGTAGTAGAGCATGGTATATCTAATTATTTCAGACGATAAATTCGCCGAGGCATTTAATTCGGTAGAGTTACTAAATTACGGAAAGTTTAAAATTATATTGGTTTGTATAAAGCAAATTATATGACTCGAGACTGCTACGTAAAATAATTTACGAACAAAATGAGATTAACTTCAAACGTTAAATTCAAATTATTTACCGTAGAAGTCATTGTATATACTCTTTCTCTCTCACTCCCTAAATGGGTTCCTTTCAAATATTATGAAAACAAAAAAATTCTAGAATTATTTTCTTAATAAATTAGGAATGCTTCTAAGTATTTGCTCCTAAATTCGGTATTGTAAGCAATTAAACCAACGACTTCGAATAATGCAATATCGATTTATCATATCATTCTTAAAAATGCTTGAAATATTTCGAAAACCCTGGCAAGTTGAATAATATTTTAATTTATAACGTGAGTCGTTATAACGAATTATTATACTACCTAAACATATCCTAATAGGACTTATTTATTACTTTAAAGATTTTTTTTTAATTTATCCTTTTAAAAGGGAAGGCAAGGTTTTAAACCACACTGCATATGTAGTTCTCAACACTGACTTCTTATAAATTACGTAAACGCGACTTGGTTCTTATAATTTCTAACAGATGGGGCCTTTTGTATTATAACGTGACTACGAGAAAACATTAAGATTTTTTTACAAATAATATTCAATGGTTTGATTAAAAAAGCTTTTACAAATTATTTTTATTCATTCATATACTATAATGACTTTAAACGAGAACTGTTTTAGACCTATTGTTATCTATGCCTTCCCATTAAAAAAGGATAAATTAAAAAAACAGATGTCGCAACTGACAGTGACAAGTTGAGAATTCAAAACAAAAACCATGCTTAATGCCTTAATACTTAATAGTAAAATTAAAAGGTTATTTATCCTTAGTTAAAATATGATAGAATCAAAATTATAAATATAAATCATTGCATGAAGGCTGAATAGTTCTAAAATAGTGTACATTTTTCTGTAAGGATTTATAAACATGAAGATTTCCGAGGTAAAGACTCAGGAACATTGTATTGTAGCAATATGAATTACCGGCTTATTTTTATGAAAATATTTTCTTTTGTTTTTTTACTGGTAATCAAACCACTTACAATTTTGTCATTTTTTTACACCTCGTTTTAAAAGGCCATAACAGATTGAGTCAATATGGGTAAATAAAAAAATATGATAGTAAAGTTGACTTAAATAAAAATGCAAACAAGCATTTTATATGTGCAAAAAGCTTTTTTTAATCTTTATGCGATATTAAATGGTACTTTTTTTAATGTTTCCTTTTTTATATTGCGATTCTGATAAAAGTAAGAAGTCTAAATGTGAATTCACAAGTAATACAAATTCATAACTTATATTTAAATTTTATCTACGCTATATTAGAATTATTTTGATAAAGATAAATTCTTTTATGTATTGTTGTAACGTTATTTCGATTGTCTCGCTGGTATAATAATAGGAATGTCTGGTTTATTCATACAGGTCCTCTATTTGATATCTGGCAGGGCAAATTTAAAAAATGCAATTTTTAATTTGTTGATGGTAACTAACTCCATCCAATCTAAAGTAGATTGGTTGGAGCTAGTTACCATTCTATCAGCATTAATCGAATTCTGGTATGAAGCCTTATAAATATCATAATAACTTAAACATCACTCACCATTAGGTGATATTACATTCAGGCACCTATGAGGTAAGAAAAAATAGTTCTGCTTTACATTTTAGCTACCTGGTGATGAAGATTCTGGAGTGACTTGTAGAACATATGTTTTCCAAGATGAAAGCCACACACTAGGAAATGCTTTGAAATGCATAATAAATCGCTAGTAAGTACCTAAAATTTAATAGACCTATAAGTTTTTAAACACATTTAAAGATCTTTTGTAAATACAAAAGATTCAATCTAATCATTCCTATTAATCAAGTAATAAGACAGTATTAGAATTTATTTATTTATTATTAAAGGAACAGTACAGTGATATCTTAAAAACATGGGAACAATAACTGTGTTGCAGTGATCAATGTCATCCCTTATATAAAACACACATTGTTCCTAAAACTATAACAGATTTAACAAATAAATTTGTGTGTGTCTAAATGTGTGTGTGTGTGTGTGTGTGTGTGAGTGTGTGTAGATAACCACATCATTTAAAACTTTATTGCAATTATTTATGTTTCAGTGAAGATGTTCAGTTCTGCGGATACACAGTTCCTCATCCTGCTGAAGCTAAAATGCACTTTAGAATACAGACATATGAAACACCAGCCCTTGATATTTTAAAAAGAGGGCTCAAAGATCTACAAAAAGTTTGCGATCACACAATAGATTTATTTGAGAAAGAATTAAAGGAATTTAATAAAACTTGAAATATCTGTTATCATTTTCCTGAAGTAAAATGTTGCATTTTGAATCAATTTTTTATGAATCTAATCAAATTTTAATAGCTATTATAATGTTTTTAATATTATGAAAACTCAGGTAAAGTACATTAGTTTTTTATTTAATTTTGATATCAGTAAGATTTTCCTTTTATTTTAGTATTGAAAATACAAATATTAATATTATGTGAAGAGCCAATTTGCCCAAGCAATAACAATTTTCTCTGTACATGGCAATTGCAGATCACAGAACCTCTTATAAGAAAGTTTCTACAATAAATAACTATGTTGCTCCAATGCTGAATTATTAGCAATTCAATTTTATAATACAATAGTTTTCATTTTATTTGATGGCTCATATTTTAATTAGAGCTGGACTGTGATCTCACATGTAAATATAATTTAGAAGTTAATTATTATACAAATAAACGAATGATTTATTTTCAATATTTCACTGCAAAAATCTTGAGTCCTTTATGAGGCTCTAGACTATGTACCAAATTTCATATAACTAGTAACTTTTAACTACTAATAGTTAAAGCGTGATAGCAGGAAAGAGACGTATCTATTGCCGCATTTATATTAAAGATTATTTACAACTTTGAGAGTGAATTTTTACAAACTTTGAACATTATATTTATAAACAACAGCTTAAAAAATAAATTTAAAGCTTTAAGCTCAAAAAATAACCAATATTTTGCAATAAAAAGTAGCCAAGGTTCAATAGTTATAGTTTAAAAAGCAGGACAGACTTTCGCATTTACAATATTAATAAGGATAAATTAAAAATGAAAAGATTTTGAATATTACAAATTATATTCTCACAACTTTGTATTGTTAAAAACAGTGTTTCCATGTTGAACTTTTAAAAGGATAAAATTTTTAGGTCACAAAGATGAGCACCGTTTATGCCAATAAGTTTGAAGGTTAGGTAGATTTGATATTTAAAAATAACATGTGGCATTTTAATTTGCCGCTCGTGGTATAATAATTTAAATAGATACTATTCATAAAACATTTCATATATTCTCTTTTCAAAATTTTAAATTCAAAAACAAAATTTAATTAATAATTTCTAATATTGAGAATAAGTTTCATTTACAATTAGTCATTTGAGATTACAAAAAATTATTTGCATCAAATTTAGACCTTTAATATTTTAATGATGATTAAATTCCTTACATATCTTCCTTGTTTAGAATTCTCTGAATTCTAAACCTTTTTATTAACCAGTTGTAACATTCATTTAAAATCAGAGTTGTTAACACAAGGGTGATATAAAATAAAAGTTTTGCTATGCATTACTCAAGACATTTTATTTGTTATTTAGACTTTGAATTCAGAGTATGGTGATTTTGTCAATGGGATATCCCTCCACAAGTCAGGTGTGAGGTAAGCATAGGTCTTTGCAATGGCAGCATAGGTTGCCTTTGCAAAGTTGCCAAGAGTTCCAGTTGAACCACGAGCAGAGGTATAACAGTCTTGTACACCAGCCATCTGAAGAAGCTTCTTGGGAACTGGAGCTGATACGATACCAGTACCACGAGGGGCTGGGATCAACCTTACAGTGACCGAACCACATTTACCAGTAACCTGGAAGTAAATGATAACATCTCATAATTGCACAGTTTTAAAGCTTTTATAATTTTGGTATATTAAAAGTGAAATCAGACGCATAAGAGCTTCATTGGACAAGCCTCAAGAGGATACCACGAATGAATGAATTTTGGTTATCATCATTTAAGAAATTTATTAATTTATTTATTAGGCACATTTTGTTAGTAAATTGAGTTTACTTGTTTCTCCCACTTTCTTCTCCAACTCTATTAAATACTCTCCTACATCAATGGGTTTTCCGATGAAATCTTTCTTTTAGATATTCTACATAAATGTTCTACTTATGTTATTTTCCTATCATTTTTGTTACATAAAAAAATTACAGTAATGCTATATATAAAATAAGTTCATGTTCAAAAATAAAACTAAACATGTCATGTGCATTTGTAACAAAGCTGTAAGCTTTCCTGAGATTATGCTTAATAAATTTAACATATTTATTAAACAAATATGTTTTACATTTACTGCTTGAACCTTAAGGGGTGAAAGTCTTAACTTTTAATAAAATCAACCCTAAATAATTACTAAGTATGATCCTAAGTTATTATTTAGTATCAATATTGAAACAGTACAATTGATGTATTAAAATCTGTTAGTTATTAACCAATATTACCTTGCATGGTACAGTGTGAGGCTTTCCGATCTTGTTACCCCAGTATCCTCTTCGGACTGGAAGTACAGACAGTTTAGCCAAGATGATAGCTCCTCTAATAGCAGTAGCAACTTCCTTGCTACACTTCACACCAAGGCCAATATGCCCATTGTTGTCCCCAATAGCAACAAATGCCTTAAAACGGGTACGCTGACCGGCTCTGGTTTGTTTCTGTACTGGCATAATTTTAAGCACTTCATCATTCAGTGACGCTCCCAGGAAGAAGTCAATTATTTCAAACTCCTTAATAGGTAGAGAAAATAGGTAAATGCTTTCAAGTTTGTCAATTTTTCCTTCACGTACAAGACGACCCAACTTGGTGACTGGTACCTGTAACAATTGTTTCAATGACTTAACTGTCCAACTAACAACAGGTAAGTGAAGCAGCAGCTTATTCAATTCCCATAGCTGGGCCCAGATCTACACACTCATAAGAAAGATGGCTATTAGAGCATGGACTTATAACCGGGCTGTTCTACTGCCAGTTAGCAGACTAACCATTCCCATGAATTGCTCCTGAGGAACATGCACATTTCCTCATTAATTCTATCATCAAAAAGCACAATAGATTGAAAACAACAATCATGCATGTGGTTAGTATCTTATTGATGATAGGTTTGATAGTACCTGCAATTTCTCTAAACCAGATTTGACCACTAAGCCATAACAGCTTTTTCTGAAATCTGTTTTATTGTATCTAAGACTGCTCTAGAAGACTACTACACATGTAGTTTAGAATTTAGCCCCTGATTGCTAATAGTAAGCAGGTGTTTTATTGCTGCCAAATTAACACTTTATTCCATTCTAAAGTAATGTTTGAATAACAACTGATGAAGAGTGATAATTAAGATGGCAGGTAAGGGGTAATTCATGGTTTGAATTTCGATATGGCATCACGCCAGAACAGATTTTATTGCTCTGCACCACATCATGGCTAATAAAGCACTAACTAACCACAGGTTAAGCCTCCAAATAAGCCAGAATCACGACAAATCGATTGATCCATCAATATTTTAACAAAACGGATATTTTAATAACAGTACCCATTCTTTTTGGTCTTCCTTTCCACGTCCACGGCCACGACCACGTCCGCGACCGCGTCCACGTGGTCCACCACGACCTCTGTCACCACCACGAGACCCAAAGCCACCGCGGAAACCGCCACGTCCACCGGCAGGAGCTGCGTCCGCCATACTGTGAAGCATCAAAAGGGCACATTAAAATATTGAAGCGCACTCCTCATTATATTATAATTTTCGTCAAAAATCAGACGCGTTAAGGCCATCACTGTGCTAACACTATGGTAGATACCACGAATGAAATAGATTTTAATTCTCATCATAAGAACCACGTGTTGTTAAGGTTAACAACTTATGTATTATACATATGTAATAATAGGAGAAATATCAAACCATTCAATTGATACTAGTAATTTAAAACACAAATCCTTAAAGAAGCTATAATAATTACTACAATTTCAATAATATATTGTACTTACGTTGACCCGTGAGCTTAATAAGACGGTCAATTACAAAATGGCCGAATGCCCAAATCAACGCTCATATCTTGACGAATGAATGGTAAAGTAATTGAATGGGATTGTGATTACATAGACTAATTCACCACAGAGATCTTTATTTTAAGGTTTTAATCATTTCATTCAATCAAAATCCTATTTGTTAAAATAGGATCGATTCAGGTGATATTGTAAAACTTTGGTGCTGCTATGTTATGCAATTACGCATACATATTTTTAAAGTTTAATAAAGTAATAATATTTTGAATATTATTTACGAAAAAATTATATTTAAAAAAAAAAACAATATTTTACTTAAAAATAATACACAATAACTTTCCACGGCTAACCTAAGATAAAAGTTTTATTTTTAAGATAATTGAAAATTTGCTTAATTTCTTTTAAAGACTTTAAATTTTAAGTATGCACTGGAAATAATATGAGGAAATGACGGAAAGTTTTGCAAATTCAATTTCTTTTCAACGGTCATGGAATATTATAACATGGATATTGAATCTCTTGGGGAGTTTTTGTCTTTTTAGACAAAATACACAATAGACTTTTATATTCATTGTAATGTGGACAATTGTGACATACACATTCGATGATAGCATTTAAAATTTTATTATATAATAGTTGTATATCTTTTATAACTACAATCTTCTCAGTTAGATAATTTTTAACAATTTTTTTTTTACACTCAACCGGTAATCTATCTTGGTCTAAATTGAACATATGTGGTAGATGGAGAAGGGTCCCAAGGAAAAAATAAATGGCGTGAAAATAATTGTATCAACTATATTTCAGTGTTACCAACTCACTATAATATTTACACCTAAAATTAACGTAAAACGTAAAAACCAAAATTATTTGTTAACTTCCCAAAAAGCATTATAAAATTAATTTAATACTATTAACCACAAAATTCTCAGATACATAACAAATTATTTACCCTCTTAATTTGGTAGAAATTCCCCAAATTTAAATTAAGACTTTATAACCAAAAATCTGGATATTCATGTGTAGTATCTATTGAGGCATGTGTTTCCATAAAGCAGCGGTCGGGGAACCGGGGTAAACTCCAACATCAAATAGGATAAAAATGAAACTTCTGTGAGTAAAAAGTATATATTTTTAATTTGCTATTTTATATTCTTAAAAAAACATTTCTGTTTGATATACGTATAATCTATTCTTTTATTTCCCCGAAAAAAATCATTTGAATTAAGAAAGCTTAGTTCTTGAGGGCTTTATATAAAATTTAAACTAGTTTTTTCCTGTAATAATAAGAAAACTGTCATAATGAACTATAAAATAAAGAAATTATTATTTACTCATATTTTTGTAGGGGCGATTTTTTTTCCCTTATCTGTATGTTGTGTATTATTAGGTAACTAGGTATTGCATTGATAAATTGAATAAATGATGTTTAAATTAAATTTTTACTCGTTTTCTTTTCAAAATTATCATGTGGGCTATAATATGAAAGATGCTAAAAAGAAGCGATTTCGTTTTTTTTTTTAAAAAAAACTTCCCGACCGTTGCCATAAAGGGAAGTTATATTTAATAATTTAATTATATTTATTTTCTAATTGTTTTAAACTTAAATTTTCGTGGTTTATTAACATATTGACTATTTGAACGGGTACACACCACGATGGCGTTTTTTAATTTTGCCGATATTTCGACCCAGTTGCATGGATCGTGGTCACGACGTGTAACGTCAATATTTATTTTCTATCGTAAACTATTATCTTATGCGTATTATATGTACAAAATAATATCAATGATTAAAATTCGTGGATTCAATTCCAGGACCCGTGGCGTCTCCCCTTTATTTTGAGATCAAAGTGGCTAATTCTATAAAACACCAATTTAATATGTAAGGGCCTAATAAAATGGTGCCTGCAAATATAAGATCACTTCACTCACTATTTGTCTGCTCGCAATTGCTTAGTTACTTATATTTACGATATGAAATAAAGCACTAAAATTTGGAAACCACGTAAAACAAGTCTCTAGAACTGTAATAAAAATTTTGGTTTATAAATATAATGAAATAAGAAAACAAACATGTTATTAAATGTAAACTTTATATAGTAATAAAATAGGAACAAAACAAGAAAAATATTTAAACATAAAAACCTGCTGTTTCTCTTAAAATTATTTAAAGATTATATTTTAGCAATCTCTATCTATGGAATGTATTTTAGATTTTAACACAAATACATCTTAATAAAATCAATATTATCAATTCATTTTTGTTATACAAAGAATATAAAAATAAAGTTACAAATGTGTCTAATTTATATATAAACTTTCGTAATGTCAATTTATTTGTTTTTTGGTACAATTGAGGCGTGATTTTATAATAGCGTTCTTTAGTTTGGTAAAGGTATATTGTTCCAGTTAAGTTTTGACCACATTTCTTACTAAAGTTAAAACATTCTGCAATTATAATTCCTTTTTTTTTAAACTGAAGGTTGTTTGCAACTATTTTATTTTGCAACTCAAACACAACATTAAATTATGATTGTCCATGAACAGATTTTATTGATTCCTGAAAAAAATTTGTGTGACTTATACCTTTTTAGAATGACCAAATAAATTAAATCACAGCCTTGAACATTATGAATTTCTTTGTATGTACTTAAAATTAATTTATCTTTGGTTATTTAATCCAATGGCCATGAGCAATTGACTGTTTCTATTTTGTATGTATCCATAGTGGTGTGTTGAACCACGAAGGGGAATGGTTCGTCTTTGAGGCCATGGCAAGCAGCACCATACTCCCCGTCAATACTCAAAGCTATAACAGCTCCCATAAAATCTGGATAATGAGTTGCTATTCTGTTTATAGCTGTTCTAGCAGCTTGAGTTGGTGTTGCACCTCTTCGCATTTCTTCTACAGCTAAAAAGCTGAAATTAAAATTAAAGGCTGTAGGATGTGTGGCTTTCAGGGTTACCAATTTTCAAAATAAGTGTATATAGATATATATATATAATTTTCTAAATTGTCTAAGTCTAGACTAGTTGGAAACATCGGTCTTGCCTAGTTAAGACTCTACCAGCAAGGAGATTTATGTTCCTGTACGATGCTGTGTAGAAAACACAAGAAGTCAAAATCCTCTTACAAATATTAGCACGTTTCAATCTTAGACTGTATCATCACTTAGCATCAGGTGTGATCACAGTCAAGTGCTAATCTATCAGCCAATTAGTAATACTAAAATTATATCATGGTCAAAACTAATTTAAAAGAATAATTAAGCAGTCAATCCACAAATTTCGGTAAAGAAAAAACATCGATTTTCAGATTTTTTCCATTAAATAATTTTCATATAACTGAACTATCAGGCACCTTTGAGGAAGTGACCTTTTAGATATTCACTCTGAACTTTCAGAAATTAATTCTTACCTAAACTTAAAAAAACGCCATTTAGACTAAATCCTCTTCAATACACAGTCCTAATATTTTACATACACAATATAAGCATCTGACAACAAAATGAAAAATTTCACATGTCTGAAAATTCTACAGATTAAATAAAACCTAAAATACTTACCTAGGTAAAAACCTAAGCATGATATCTCCGTCGCCAGTTGCAGTAGCACCACCCACTGTGTTATCTGCATACGCACCTGATCCAGGGATAGGGGAGTCCCCAACCCTCCTGAAAATAAAATAAATAAATAATCAGTTATTTGGGGAAAAAATGAACAAGTATACATTGAACTATATTACGTGACAAAAAAAACTCAATATCACAAAATGTGCCACTATTTAAAGCGAAAAGCTGCATTGGTAAGTAACCTAATACAGCGCTGATTTTCAGGCGACCACAAAAAATGAAACAAAACAAAAACCGATCCGAGCAGCAGCTGTTTCTGATTTCGTGTTTCATTGCTGGTTTTTTTTAACTAGCGTTTCATATAGCTGTACTAACATGATGGAATGTAAATAATGCTAATAAAACGGTTTAAAAATATGTTTTTTTTTAATTACGAGTTTTTCCGTCCCGTATCATTAGTACTACCAACTGTCTTCATTTTCGGGAACGGTTTCCTAACACCTAGTAAAGTAAGTAGCAGCCCTTTAACGTCCCACTGGTGGGCACAGGCCTCCTCACTCCGAGGAGCGAGGATTTTTAGAGCATAGACCCACCACGCTGCTCCGCAGTGGACTGCGGATTGGCAAACATAGTACACAAGTGCACTCTCATAGTCCGATGTGACGGGAATCCGACACGACCGGAGAGTGATCAGGCGCAGCGCAGGACTGACTGCTAAACGTGCTCTCCGAGGCACGGGGGTGGATCACACTGCCAACTTTCCAACTTCGGGCAAATATTAAGAAAATCTTAATAGAAAACTCAATATTGATTTTTGAATTGGCCCGACCCGGGACTCGAACCCAGGACCTCGTCTGTAGTCGAACATGCTAACCACTAGACCAATGAGGCAGTTAACACATAGTATATATAAAGATTTATACTATATTTCTGATAACCAAATTGCAAATGTCTATTATTTCAGGGATTTACAGACAAATGTCACATATTAAAATACTAGTATTGATATTATTATATTTATTGTATTAGAATAGATTATTATTACTAGAAAGCTACTTTGTATGGATAATAATCTCAATTTGGAAAAAGTTTGTTTATGGATAATAGTCTAATTTTCTCGATTTAAAAATAAATAATACAGTTGACAAAAATGAAGCTACAAAAGTGGATATGCTCATTTTCTCATGCTCATGACGGTAAAATTTTTACGGATTAAACGCGGGACTGGCATCACAAAAATGTGCGTTTTTTATGCTAATTTGTTTCAAGGTTGCAAATAACATGTGGCATTTTAACTTGCCACTAGTCACGTAATAATTTAATATACTATTTTTCATAAAATATATAGAAAAATAATTCTCAAATTCTCTTTTCAGAATTTTAAATTCAAAAACAAAACTTAATCAATAATTTCTAACATTGACAAAGAAACCGTGGTCTTTTTATTTATAATTCGTTTGAGATTTCAATAAATTATTTGTATTAACGTAATATTTTAATGACCAATAAATTCATTAAATAAGTCTTGGAAATCTAAAGTTTTAGATTTGTATAAATATAAACAAGACTTAAAATTTAGCGTGACAAAGAATTTTCACTTCTGATGTGTATGTCGGCGACTCGCCTTGGTTATTGCGTTCTGGCGGTGATCCACCAGAGTAACCGCGTTCAGAATCCATCACAAGAAAACTCAGTAGAATTTGCTTAATGTTTATTTCACAAGCACTGATATAGAATAATCCCTCTTTACAAAGTACCCCGCTTTTTATATGAACGATTTGTCACGTTGGAACAAATACAATATCTTTTTATCGCATAGAAATAAAATTACTGCACAATAATTCTTGAAACATATCTTAATATTTAAAGTAATTGTTTTAGTGAATTTTAAATCACAATTAACATTTTATATAACACAAATTGCATAAAGAAACAAACCACCTAATTACATAAAAACAATATAAGTTACATAAAACAAAACGGAAAGTTTACAGAGTTTATTATAAATACAAAAGTATTTTTTAAAATTAATCTCATTGTTTTAACCACTTCTACTATAAATTTAATTATTCAAACGATATCATAATTGTGAACATTTACCAACTGTTGCCGATAGATGGAGTTATTATCTAAAATAAAATATTAAACTTAACTAATTGTGAGCATTTATCAACTCTTCGCAATAGATGGCGTTATTATCCAAATAAAATATTAAACTTAACGTTTTTAAAATGTATTGCGCCCATTTGTACATTGTACGCACGCACTTTTAATTTTTATTTTTAATTGCTGACAGAATAGCGCTTGACTGTGATCAAACCATAGTGATAATATGGCTTAGTCTAAGATGAAAGCGCGCTAATCTGGTAAGATGCAATTAACCTCTAATTTTTGACATAATTCCTGTTTCCTGTAAAAAGCTTTTATTTAATATGATGACTAATCTTCCAAAGCAGCGATCGAAGTATGCCTATCTAAGATACTTACCCAGGTATCTTATATTTAGCCCCATTTGTTGATGTTCCAGCAGCTACATCACCCTTCTTGTCTATAGCAACCATCCCGATTGTATCATGATTAAATCTGTCCACTTTAATGGGCATCCAATTGTAGTTTTTATTTCTAAAGTTATCAATTTTACTGTAAGGACCGCAAAATTTGCTAGGATCAGGTGTAACAGCCTGCAAGAAAATATAATTGTACAATATATAATTGTTCATAAAGTGGCGGGAATAGTGTAAAAGTTATATGAATTGTTTTCTATTAATATTCTAATTAAACAAATGTTTAACATATTATAATTGCATAAAGTTTATACAAACAAAGTCAAACCAATGTAAAAGGTATTTATGTTAAATATACTAACACCAGCAACTGTATCCCTCCTCTATAAATGTTTTTGAAGTGAAACTTCTTTAGACGCATGAGTGTAAAATTTTTACGGATGAAAAGCGCGATTAGTGTCACAAAGATGTGCAGCGTTTTTATGCTAATTCGTTTGAAGGTTAGGTAATTTTAATATTCATAATGTAATATACTATTTTTCATAAACTATTAAATTTAAAATGCACAAACAAAATTTAATTAATAATTTCTAATATTGACAAAAACATGTGATATTTCTTATTTATAATTCGTGTTTTGAGATTTCAAAAAATTATTTTGCATAAAATATAAAAGAATAATATTTCATAAATACTCTTTATGAAATTTAAATTTAAATTAAAAAAAAATAGAAGTTCTATAGTAATAAATAATTTACAAAGATTTTGTATAAATTTAATTTGAGGTTAGGTATTTTTACTATTTATATAAAATCATGAGGAATTTTAATTTAATATTCATAATTTGAGATTTATTATATTATTTTTATTAATTAATAAATATAATTTATATTAATTTTCGATACTTTTAATGACAATTAAATTCCTCACATATATTATTTTTTCCCTCCCACTAAGTCTCGGAAATCGAAAGTTTTAGATTAGTATAAATATAAACAAGACTTAAAAATTGGTTTACCAAAGGTGTTTCACTTCTAACTTGTGAACTATGTACGCACGTACTTTTGACTTTTTTTAATACGTATATATGTACACAAAATAAATTGATTTTTTTATATTTTTGGTTTTTAACATCCAACGTTTGACGTTCGTCCCATCGTTCAGAAATCAAATTAGAATTAAGAGAAGAGTTTGGCTTTCCCATTTGCCAAATAAGGTGTTACGTTTAATTATATATAAATAAATTCTAAACATTTTAAAATTTGTACCTACTGTTTGTCCATCGTAATAATTACAATTTATTTATTTATTTTAAAAGGACATGTCAAGTTGAAAATGATAACACACATATTAAACATGTACAATAAACTTATCACAGTTAAAAGTGACCACTTTTTAGGCTTGAACATCATACTTGTTATGACAAAAAATAAATCACTGGCTAAAATTTACAGATGCAGTGTAAACTATAAAGTGAAGGTAGACTAGAAAAATATTTACCACCCAAAAATTTGGTTGACAATGACTCCTATAATACCATTTCAGCCAAAGCCTCTTTGAATCCGGTGTAGTTAATGTTTCCTCATGGAAACCCATCTGCACTGCAAATTGTGTTGCCAATTCCCCTACAAGAATTGAATGTTTTGTGTGTTCTAGAACATTCCTCGCAACAGATGCTGCATCTTTAATTCGTCGGAGAGCTGCTACGGCTCCGACATTCATTGTTCTCCTAGACATAAAATTAATATACAGTATATATATGACAGTGATGCTGCAAAAGAAATGTAGTAAATTTTTTATAGCCTCGCTGGCTTAATGGAACGAATACTTTGCTAACAGTGGTCCCAGGTTCATACCCCCATAGGATGACTTTAGGAAGTTGCATTTACTAATTTTGTTTGAGTCTGGATTGACGGGAGGCTTCGGCCGTTGCTAGTTAACACCATACCAGCCTACCTATTATTGTCAAAATAAGAAATATAGATGAGACACGATTTAATACAGAAATTATAGATGAAAATGACAGAGAGAATATGGATGTAGTCACTGATAATGCTAAACAAAGTGAATGGAACAATCCTGAAACTGATAGGAATTAATAGAGCCAACATAATAATGATTTTGAAAACGCAGGAGCAGAAACTGAGACAGTTCATGATAATGTTATAGAAATCGCAAGCTCTGAAAGAGGGGCAGCGATGTTTGGAATACCTAATGATCCCCACATACTGACAGGCAAGATGAGAAATAAACCAAATTCTTATACTAGACGTCCATATTTCAAACCTAGTACATCAAACTAGAAGAATTATCAACAAGATTAACAAAGGATTTAATTGGCATACCATTTAATAGAATTATTCATTGTTTGTTTTCTTGGAGGGAAGATATGTCATATTCATAAATACCTCATTTCTTTAACCAAGTGGGTAGACTAATTATAAGCTAACATTAATCAATCATTTATTGCTACCTAGCACATTAGTTGGTTTCCAAAAATTTTATGGTATTAGTTATACGTAATAGAAACCATAAGAGGTAATTTGCCTCTTACCAGATTAACATATTTTCATATTAGACTGTATCATCACTTACCATTAGGTGGGATCCATAGTCAAACCTTTCAGATATAAAAAAATCTTAAGCTCTTTATCTGAAGAGGGAAACTTTTTAACATTACTCTTTTTATACAAACAAAAAATATTAAACATTTCCATATTTATCAACTAGAGTTAGTATTTTTGGACAATACATTTCAATGCTCAATACATTGACTTTAGAAGCATTATCTTAAAACAATATTCAGCTGGTTACTACATATTTCCTTTCAAATGTTTATATATATATTATAACAATATGAACAGCATCATATGCATAAAAAAGTGAGGACATATGACCAGATCAACTAACAGTTGATTAGTTCAATATATACTGAATCTGAATTTATAGCCCATTTTGTCTGTACACCTCCAATAACACAAAAAATCTCAATATATTTTTTTGGTAAACCCCCAATTCAGTCTATTTGTGTATATAAATTTCATTGACAAATTTAAGATGTTTTAAAAGTGTATCAAATAGTTTTTGGGAAATATTATAAGTGTAAATTACAATCCTTTATTTTCAAACAATTCAAAAAAGGTAATTTTACAGGAATGCATCATTTAAATCTATTTGAATATGAGTTCTTAACACAAGGTGATATAGAATGTTCCAGATCCTAATAAATATTCTAAGCCAAACAGTGGTACTTATATTAGTAGATTAAAAAATAAATTTAAGACCTAAATGCATATGAAAAAAAATACCCATCCATTATTAGAGCATCCAATGTGGTCTCTCCGTGTTCATCGGGACTTCCTCCATATCCTACTGTTCCATCACATTGCTGTTCCTCACATATTGATGTACCTCTCTCAATTGCATCAAGGGAATATCCTCCTTGCTTAAGAACATTCCAAGCTAATAAAAAATCATATAATTAAACAAATAATACAGAATAATTAAAATTATTTCCCACACCATATTTCATTTTATACTAAGAAACGATGAAATGAGTAGTGAGTTAAAAGCAAATACCCACTGCTGAGCACAGACCTCCTCACTCATAGGAGAGAGGGTTATTAGAGCATAGACCTACCACACTGCTCCACTAACAATAATTCTTTTTTAAACATGTACAAACCTCCGGATATAAATAGAAACATTTGTTAGAGCATTATTTATTTAAAATACTTATATTGGATTTATAACAACGAAGAAATTTGAGCTGTATAATGGATAAGTCCTATTATATTAAATAATATTATTAACTAATGTACTTACCGGCAATTGTGGAGTTAACAAAATTCCATGTTGTAACCACTATTGGGGTATTTTGTTCGCTATTAACAACCATTAATAAAGTAAATGGTAGAAAAATTAGTATTGCAATCATTATGTTTGCGTATTATGCGTATTTATTTACGGTTATTATTTTTGTTTACATTGTATAACACACAAAGCGATATAATTGAACTTTTGACATTAGTTTGACGGTCATAATTCGATAGCTTTTTTATTTCTATAGCGAAACACAGATTTGAAATCTTACAGTCGTCATTTTCTCCTTAGTGTTTATTATAGAATAAATAAATATGTCACTGATAATCATATTAGTATTATAGTACCTAATATTTCAAATTATCTTGGCACATAGTCTTATGCTAGTAAAACTTTAAATACAATGTACAATATGTGAGTAACAAGATGTTCAGACAAGTACTATATAATCTTTGATATACGCAAGTCACGGGTTTCCAAAGTGTGTTTACCTAGTACAATGTAAAGTTAGAAGCAACACAACTCACAAATACAATGTAAGATTAAATATTTTATGTAGCCCATTTAAATAAATTTACATGATATAGTATCTGAAAAAGGAAATATTTCGTAGGCTTATTTCCATAAATAAAAGAGATTTTATTTAAAACTTACTTTTATTTAAACCATACTTATAATATTTACGGCGAAATAAGAAAGTTTGAAAACCTTTGGAATGACCTAAATTTTTCTTATCTATACTACTATCGTAGTATGAAAGTTAAGTGGACGGCTTGCTTTTAAAATAGATTAAAGCTATCAGCTAAATTTAATACAATATCTGTCTCATCTGTGACGCTTATAGATCTGTATTTAAGAGTTGATAAAATGAAAAAATAAGTGCCATCGACTAAATACTGCGATACTAACTTTGCTTAAGTGACACTGTAAAAACAAATATCACAATAGAGAAAAAATAAAACACTGAAATAGCTGATGGGAGCCATGGTTGCCACAATGTGACCTTAGCTGCACTTACGGCGCATAACATTGAACCCTACTCTGCGCCCCGCTGTTATGCGCTATGCGATAGATTGAAATAAAAATTTGAACCACGAAAAAAGTTTTACATTAAAATACTCAATAATAATTTATGGAGCCCTTAAAAACATATTATTATTTATTGGCACGATACATTTTACTGCTATGAATTACCTTAAGGTAACAATGTTTCTGTTTTGCATATTCTATAAAAATATATAAACAAACTGTACATCGGATGACAAAATTAACCGTAATGTTTCAAAACACCATCATGTATAGATAAGTACATAGATAATACCTATATACTGATAAGTACATCTACTCGGGGGCAGCTCAGTTTATAGTAGCAGATTACACTTTTACTTTGTTGTCTGACGCCGGGAGGCCTGTGGAACTATAGACGAGAAAAAAATGAGTGCACACAAACTAGGGATTCGGAGTAAACTTTCAATTCAAAACTGTAACATAACTGCCAGTGTGTAATTTTTTGCGTTTAACTGCGAGCAACAATATATAAATTATAGTCTGTCATAAAGTATGTGTTACAAATTAAAAATACGAGAATACTAAAAATTTTAAAACAATATTTCAAATAAACTGCCTTCATTAGCTGTTTTAACGGTCTTCTAATAAATAATTCTTGTCTATGGTTGTGAAAGCTCGTTATAAATATTTTGAGCTTATGGTATATTTGAAATTTGTGTTTGACATTGAAATAGACAATACAGTAAAAATATAAGCAAAACTTTAGAAAAAATAAATATTTAAATTATTATTTTACCCAGCTAACTAAAATATAAAGCGATGGATTTATACACATTTTGCCGTGAATTGCCAAAGCTGGTAAGAGACTTTAGACTTCTATAATATTGTAAATTCTATCTACATGAGAAATAGATGGTACACTTTTTGAACACCACAAGAGAACGAAAAAATCAGTAACTTACATAATTCAAATATGATTAATTTAACACAAAAATAGCGTAATTTTTAGTACAAAAAAAATTATAATTTTAACAGGAACTGCATGCCCACTTAAATGGTTCTTTAAGTCGATCTACAATGATACAATTACAGCGTTATCTAGCTGATAACGGATTTATGGATGAGTCTAACGCATTTTTAGATGAATTCCAAATAGGTTCTGGTGATACAAGAAATTTATCTGAGTAAGTTTTTTATACACATACATGTTACTTCTTCAATGGTCACATTCTCCCTATATATATATAAGTAATTAAAATTTTCAATAGTTAAAGAAATATGTAAAACTTCTTATATTCATTGTAACACACTATTATTATTTTTCAGCTGTTTTCAAGTGTTTGGTATTGCACATTTACTTACAAGTACACCTGAAACACTGGCAATGGCAACTGAGCTAACCTTAAAAGAGTTTGAAGATGATGGATGCTGTTACATTGAACTCCGCAGCACTCCACGTGAGACTCCACATATGAGTATCAGTGAATATATTGAAACGATAGTTCATACAATGCAGTAAGAAGTCACAATTTTCATTTACATAGTATTGTCATGCAATATAGTAGAGAAGAAAATTTTTACTTTACCAACTGTACCTGTGGGAGCACCATTTCAGAATATGCAGAAATCCATATTTAGCCACCCTCACTAAGAGAGTCCTTGCTATAAATTTCAAGCTGATTATGACCAGTTTGTGTTAGGTATATTAGCTAGATCTCATTATAAGTGAATAAGTGAGTTTAGTGGTACAAACCCATCCTTGCATTATTGCTTTTGTAAGAAAACATTTGGATGAAGTATAAGTCTATGAAAGAAACAATTTTTATTTTATATGTATGTAATGTATTGAGAAATAAAGATGTAACAGGATGCTTAGGTTAAGAACTTACCTATAATTGTATAACTTGATATTTTCTATTTGAAAATTATTTCCCAACAAGTTAATTCAATTGTTAATTATTCATAGTAGAGATTGTAAACTGAAACATTTCATATAATTGGCATATGTTAATTGTGAATTATATCACTTACAGAAAAACTACAGATATGTCAATTACACCCTGTCTCATTATATCAATAAATAGAAACAGCTCGCAACAAGATGCAGAATTAATAGCTGATTATGCCATTAAATATCATACAGAATATCCTGATATTGTAATTGGAATTGAACTTAGCGGTAATCCAGCTGTTGGGAATTTCCAAGATTTTGTTCCTGCATTGACTAAAGCAAGAAAAGCTGGTTTGAAAGTACTACTTTGTTATCCAATATTACAGGATGTAAACAACATGCTATCTAAACTAATGTTACAAAGAATAAAATAATATCTGTGTTTTTGTATGTACATAAGTATGTATGTATGTTTAAAAGAATTTGACACAAAAACTACTGGACCTATTTCAAGAAATTTGTCATCATAGAAAGCTGCAGTTCCACTGATTGACGTAGGGTATATTTCTTTGCTAAAACGATAGGGATCCCTAATAAAAATGCATTAATGCAACCCAAGATGTGAAAAAATTGATCACATAAAATCTGTCTTTGAGTCGTCGTTGCCGCCGCTTCAACCGATGAACGTCCACTGCTGGACATAGGTCTCACGTAATGACGTCCACAAGGGCCGACCTTGTGCCGCCTGGCTCCAGCGGCTACCGTCTACCCTCTTTATATCATCAGTCCCCCTTGTGGGGGGTCTGCCTACACTGCGCCGTCCGGTGCGGTGTCGCCACCCCAGCACCTTCGGCACCAACGTCTATCGGTCCTTCAAACTATGTGCCCCGTCCAGCGCCACTTCAGATTCACGATTCGTAGGACTATGTCGGTGACTTTGGTTCTACTACGAATCTCTTCATTTCTGATTCGATCACGTAGAGAAGCTCCGAGCATTTTGTCCGATATCTCTCAGTGCCTGAAGACCAAAGTCTTCGAACAGTGTGTGTTGCCAGTGATAACCTACGGTTCTGAGATGTGGTCGCCTACTACGGGCCTCATGCGGAAGCCCAGAGTCACTGAGCGTGCGATGGAGAGGGCTATGCTCGGAGTCATTGAGTGCGCTGGGGAAACAATTGACGATAGAAAAAAAAATTATCTACAAAATTATATATGTCTAACTACTTCTGTTATGGCCACTATAACTACTTTTGAAATTTTTTGTAAATTAATAACAGTGCTGCAAAAAATCAAACCATATTATCCTATTATATGATATTTTATTAAAGACTGTTTCAATATCTGTAAAATCCTTTATAAATTATTAAAATTCATTCAAAAAATGTAATTTTAAAATTCAATCTAAAGAAAATTGTAGCGACCCTTATAACTGATCCTGCGACTAGTGAGATAGCTCATATTTCAATGATATCAATGCTGAGAGAAATATAATGATGTTACGAGTTGAAAATGTATTAGATATATATTCGTTGTAAAGTAAAATCTGTATATTGATTAGATTATGAATGTACATGTATCTACATGGGTGAAACTGCAGGGCACTGCTTGTCATTATATAGTTACATTCTTAGTTAGATATTTATAATTGTGTCATGTCAATGACCCTCTGTATATTAGATATATTGTATAACACTTGGATTTTCATATTGAATTTTAAATTTGAGGTAACACTGCACTGTGGGGAAATATGTAATCCACAAGAAGTACTGGAAATGTTGAAGTTTAAACCTGACAGAATTGGTCATGGAGTTTGCATACATCCTTCATTTGGTGGTAACAATATTACCTGGGATTTATTGTGCAAATTACAAATACCTGTGGGTAAGAACAGATTTTATTATTACATAACAAAAATCAATATACTATTGCTTGTTGTTGTGGAACTGAAGACTGGAACAATTTGTTTCCCCAGTATCATGTTGAAGTAGAAGACGCACAACAAAGTCTGTGTTGGTAAATGTAACATTTACCACTGAATTGTTATTTAACCTGCAATTCTCTCAGGTGGTAAATGGGGGTATTTGTACCTTCTACATGTTACTCCACTATCTTCAAATAGCCAAAAATATTTTGCTAACATTCAAACCTTGACCCTCATAGACTTTGAAACCATACAACAGATGTGCTTGGCACATATGTTGCATGGTTTCATATTTATTGTCTGTCTTTTTCTCATCCATAACTTCTTGCTGGTGTATTGGGAAGACTACTTGTTTTTCTAGCAGAGGTCCCTGGTTCGGTCCACTATTGAGCGAATTTAGAAAATTGCATTTACTAACTTGTCTGATCTTGGACCAGTGAGAGGCTCCTCCGTGGCTTGTTTCCTCCCAACCAGTAAAGTTGTACCGCCAAGCAAAGAGTTTAGCGTTCCAGTATGATGCTCTCACCAGACTAGCATGCTTCCATCACTTACCATCAGAAATTATCACCACCAAGCAATAACCTCGCAGCAATAAAAAAAAACATCATTTTACTACAAATAGGTGAACAACCAGTGATCATAGGTGATGGGAATCAATATCAGCATAATCTTTCTGATAAATGAAGTATTCATGTATCAGAATAAAGATGTACATACTAAATTTGTCATCAAATTCAGCCTAATCAATTATGAAGAATTTAGTCACATACACTTATCAATTATATGTATTATATACTAAATTTTGAATTATAACAATTTCATTGCCAACTTATAGGTGTCTTTTTATATATGTTTCCTATATTTTAAATACATTACAGAAATATGTCTTACAAGCAATGTAAATACAAAACTAACAGTGGACTATAACTGTCATCACTTCAAAGAATTGTATGATGCAAATGTACCTATCATTATATGTGTAAGTATCCAAAAAATGAGATGAATTTCTAGTTTTTATTTATTTAAATCATAGCGGAATAAAAAAGAGGTATTATTAAAATTGATATATATATATATATATATATAATTAATTTTTAGTTTGGTTTACAATAAAAAAAAAAAATTCCTCTCAAATATAATTTGTAACAAAATGGCAGTATTTTTAATTTATTAGTCAGTGAAGACATTTTTTGCCGTTTTACAGATTGCTGTGTCGTACGCGTAGTTCTGTATAACTTACAAATATCAGGAAATCGAATTGTTAATTAAAGTAATTCTTAAATCTGACTAAACACACAAAAATGTCATCAAAATCGGTCCAGCCCTTAGCAGATCAGTCCTATATAGGACTATAGATATAAAGCTAAATGTAATACTAAAATTAACAATGAAACCATTTAAAGTTATTCAACAAATTTTAATTTACAATGTTCAAAAAAAGAAACTTATAACACTTGCTTTTAATTTTGGGCTTTAATATAACAATAATTTCATCATTGATGGATGTACGTTTAAACATACCTAATAAATGGCGCTAGTTTTACCAAAGACTATAGTCTGTTGTCCTAAAAGTACACTTGTTTGATTTTGTATTTGTAGTATTAACTCAAGGCTTTATTAGTGAAAATAAACCGGATCAACAAAAATAATTACTTTAACGTTATTAAGACGAAAAAATATGTACTGTATAAAAAATTTTGTTTTTCGTAGAAAAATCTAATCATAAACTTACCACAAAGTTCACACATACATTCCAAAGAAAAATAACGAATAACGAAGATATACCAGAAATTTAATTGCTCTAGTAATTATTCAAACCTAAAACTTGTTTAAAATTGCATATTACCAAAAATAGGGGCAATTTATATCGTGCCCTGTTAATTATTGAAAAAGCGACAATAAATAGGGAAATTTATTTATATCTTACTTATTACAGACTGATGATAAAGGAGTCTTTGCGACATCATTGTCTCAAGAATATAGAATTTGTGCAGAAACTTTTGGAATAGAGCAATCAAAACTAGCAAGATTAAGTCTTACCGTTTGTAATTATATATTTGCAGAAACAAGACGGAAGGAGCTCAGCGATAAATTATTAAATTTTATCAATAAAAACGAATTAATTGTTTCAAACTAATAAATAAAATTTAGTAGTTAATAAGCTTTTTTTTTAAATATAAAATTCGTCATTGACTGATCGAACATGCAAACGTATCACTCCCTAGCCTTAAAGAAGCCTACCACCTGTCGAGATTATGAAATGCAATTTTCTGTATTTGTCCTGCCATTTTTCATACCATTGCACTAGTGGTATAATCTACTATAATATCGGGTATGATACTGATACCAAACCTGAAATTTTTTTACATTCCGCTAAATACGCCGGTGTATATAAACTCGGCGTCAAAAAAATCGCACCTTTTGAAATTTTGATTTCAAGCAACTATAAAGCCTATCATATCATCTATGGTAAGGTATAAGTGTGGGGCCTCATTTTAAAGGTTATTGAATCCTTTAAATTATAATAAAACTGTGATAGTGATTACTAACCATATAAAAAACATTTTTCATGAAAAAAGGAAAAACATTTATTCACGCCAAAATTACTTATTTTAATTAATCTAAAACAACAAAATTAAAAAATACAGTAAAACAAATTCTTAAAACTAAACTTAGAACCTAGTGTTACCTCCCTTAGCCCTAATTACAGACTCCATGCGATCCTTCATTGACCTCATCAACGTCACGATGCGTTCTTGAGGAATGTTACTCCACTCCTCGACGACGGTGTCCCGAAGGTGTTCAAGGGTGGCACGGGCAGTATCACGAGACCGCACCCGGCGTTTCAGATCATCCTAAAGGTGCTCTATGGGATTCAGGTCAGGACTTTTCGCTGGCCACTGCACCACGGGGATCCCAACCTGATTCAGGTAGTCCCGAACAATGATTGCCGTATGGGAGTATTGCCACATGGTCCTCCAGTATCTCTGTGATGTACCGAAGAGCAGTCAGGGACCCCTGGCCACGTGCACCTCCAGTGCAGTGTGAGACGCACACAAGGTCGGTTTTTCCTTGGATTGAAATTCCGCCCCAGAACATGCAGGATCCTCCTCTGTAGCTGACGGTTTCTTCAAAGCAGGCCAGTGAGTACCGTTCCCCCAGCCTCCTGTACACTCGTCTACGCCTATCATTGCAGAAAAGGCATACCCTAGTCTCGTCGGAGAAGGGGACAGACTTCCATTGGTCGAACGTCCAGTCCACGTGGTCTCGGGCAAACTGCTCTCCTGTCAATTTGGGGCCAGTAGCAGCCCTGCGGGCCTGGATTTTCTTCTCTCGCAACCTTCTTCTTATTGTGGAGGCGCTCACCGTCGTCCTCCGAGCTGTTCGGCGCTGCTGTTGCAGCTCAACAGCGTTGGAGAATCGGTTACGCAAAGACGTCGACACAATGTAGCGGTCGTCTCTGTCGGAAGTACAACGTCATCTTCCGGATCCATGCTTCCTAATGTTGCCTCCAGTCTCCTGGAACCGCTGTGATACTCGTTTGTTGAGTTGTCGAGCAATATCAACTTGGCGTAGTCCTGATTGCAGTAGTGCTACCACTTGAGCTGCTTTTTCTGACGTGGTATGCATTTTTCAAGGTTTTTTCTTACTGGAGCTGTTCAGGTGTGACTTCTGTGAGGGCTGGATAGCTAATTACCTATAATTAATTTTTACCCCCCCCCCCCCCCCTTTTATTCGTGTCCCAGGTGGCACAAGTAGCGAGTCCTCTAATGAGCTTCGCAGCACTTTTTTTAAAGACCCTAACGTTTCGTGATTATTGTTTTTACAGAAAAGAACGAAATGCTTTCGAATGATATTAATTTTGGTAGGGTACAATAAATAAGTTAAGAGTATTATTCGCTTGAAGTCAAAATTTCATCTGTTAGTGTGTCAAGTCTATATAGTGTTCTTGAGTGATAACTCCACATGGGAATAAAGAACTAATAATTCTTTTTGTTTATATGAAACACTTTCGGATCCGGTGTATTAACCACCAGTATATGGATATTATCTATGCCATGGATAATTCAGATTGACGAGTTATACTTTTAAGCCTCGATTTGTACTGTTTCACCAATATATTAAATGTTTTTCTAAAAGTGCAATGTTTAACATTGGCTCTGCTATATTAGCGCGAAATATTATTTATCCTATAGGGACGATTTTTTTTATATGACATTTACCCTCCTAATAGGAAGATTAGTTAGAAAATTATATGCAATAAAAAATAGATATCTTTTTTATTTTATTATGCACTTTAATTAATTAGGTCTATTTCATTATACAATATTTTTATTACATTATTAATGGTATCTATAGGCACAAGTAATATATTTAATCTGTGACAGGGAGTAAACCAACTGTCAAGTAGTTCATAACCTTATACATTTCAAAGAAAGGTTAAATTTTTACTTTTTAGTAATCCTGTTTTGAAAATCGCCAAATAATGAGTGATTTGTCGGATTATTCTAGCGGTAAAGCAGGCGATTCCGAATTACAAGATTTTCTTTTGGTTGAAAAACAAAAAGCACAATTTAATGCTCAGGTAGAAATCTTTTATGTAGAATTATGAAATTTTTTTCAATTCTTACTCAAACACAAAATATCTTTATTCAAGTAGGTCTATTACAGCACTTTTGAACCGTCGAATGTAATTCTTTTTCCACACATTAATTCTGGATAATAAATAATGTAAGACTGGTGATAGTATTGAAAAACGACTCAAAATCTAAAGTTACGAGGGTTCCATCGCGCTCTGCTTAGAGAAGAGCCCACAACAAACTCAATCGGGCATTTTGTATTTTTTGTCACCATCTTTATAACTATTAGTTTAGTCTTTCGCTATATATTTTGACTGCCTTGCTGGCGCAGCGGTGAGAGTACTGGCTTTGCTAGGTAGGTTCTGGATTCGATCCCGGTAGGGCTAATTTAGGAAAATTACAATTTCCAATTTGGAGGCTTTGGCCGTGGCTAGTTACCAGCAAAGATGTACCACTGCCAAGCAAATCGATTTCTGTGGTAGTTCGACGCTGTGTAGAAACCATAAGAGGTGACAATTCACCAAGATGGACTCTTAGACGGTATCATCATTTACCAACAGCTGTGATTGCAGTCTAGTTCCAACCTGTCAATAAAATATATATTTTTATCTTGTTAATATTTTCAATTGCTAATAAAATACATTCAACTATTCAAGTTCAATTCATTTGTTTGAAACTTATAATTAGATGGTGCTTGATATTAACTTAATTTGATAATTACACAGCATGATCTATTGAAACTTCACTCTAAAGGTGGTTTGTGTAATGAGTTTAAGACCCTTGTGTTGAATGGCATAGGAATTGGCTTTTATTTTTGTCATATTGTTTGTTAATATAGCCATGTATATATCCTGTTTTATTTCAGATTCATGAGTTTAATGATTTCTGCTGGGATAAGTGTGTTGAAAAGCCTGGTGCCAAGCTAGATTCAAGAACTGAAACATGTATTACAAATTGTGTTGAACGTTTTATTGATGTTTCATTATTAATAACAAATCGGTTCGCTCAGATGCTTGAAAAGGGTGGAGGCATGCATTGAAACTAAGACTAGCTTTATTTTATATATTAAGTAGTTACAGTAGGTTATGACTGACATACTATATTATTGTATGCTCCTTCCAATACTGATAAAAATGGTATATGAATACTATTAATAAATTTATCAACAATTACACAGGTGTTTATCAATTTACCTAAACCTAGGTGTGTAATACTTTTTCTTAATTATGTACTATTACCATCCATTTGTGATCATGTAGAATTCTGATACTTCATCATAAAATATTCTTTAATTCTATTATCAAAATCAGTAGTTATTTAGGTGTTTAGTATTAAAGGCTCAATACATAAAAGAATTATAAAAATGTCATTAAACTATATAAGGAGCAATTACAAACTGCAATAAAAAGAACAGAAAATAAGAGGTACACAATAAGTAGCCTTATGATTAAGTACTGATCTCTTTACAGACTCATTAGAGAGAGGGTTATTAGAGCATAAACCCACCAGGCTGCTACACTGAGGGGTGGCAGGCATAGTACTCTCTATTTCTTCACTCTCATAGTCTGACATGATGGCAATCTGATACAACCAGAGAGATTAGGCACAGGAGCACACTGTCAAATTCAGGAAAATATTGAGAATTCCTTAATAGAAAACTTATTAAGAGTATGCCTGACCCAGGACAATTCAGTACCTCATGCCTGTAGTCAAACAACCTATCTACCTCACTGGTCTAGTGGTCACCAGACCACTGAGGTAGATACATAAAAGCAGCAATAAAGTAAAAAGCTTTACAATTAATAATTCAATTTATTCATCTTATATAATTGTTAATTACATTGGTTTTTATTTTCGGTTGTTTATGAGAATTCAATGTATCTCTTACACAATTTAGACAGAATGATTTATTTAAGAGAGGTACGCAGATTTATCTTCCCACTCTACCCAATGTAGTGTCAGTACGTGGATCTGCTGTCACAGTTTGTACAGCGACCAGTGCCTCATTTATTTTTGTCTGTAGTTCCCTTATATCTTGGATGAAGAGCAGTTTTAATACATCAATTGGTTGGTTAACCATGTTGACTTCACTTTTCGGATAATCTGGATGTGGTGCGGTTTTCAATATTTTTGCAACTGCTGCTAAGCGAAATTTAGGGTCTGGGTGAGGCCCAACACCGGTGAGAGTGCAAACTCTATCAACTCCCGCTTTAAAGGCTGGGCTACTAACTGTAAGCAAAGACAGACATTTCGCAAAATAAACTATAGTATCTGAATAATATTTTTTTCTAAATTGTTTGCAATTCACATGTCATAGGGGGAAGATTTCAGATCTTCAAAAATATTAAAAGAACATTGTGTTGATTGTAACTTTGCAACTTTGCAAGTGTATTGTAAGAGGTAATCTGTATGTATATTGGTTTTAAAGTTTCCCTTTTATCAACTTTTAAATTGCAATGTTGCTAAAGAAATTTTCACTTCAAAAAGGGTATGGTGTTATAAAAACACTGCAAGTGAAATAGATAATGCGTCAAAGGCGCTGCCATATTGGCCTTAGCTGTTCTAACGCGTACCTTATAGTTTACCGTGATTCAACATGAAATAGATGCGAAATTTTTATTGCATTCGCTTCATTGTAACACAAAATATTGCATCATAATTACATTTTCTAAAAGTATTTCTTAGAATATACTTTTCATTATATCAATATATATAAATATAGGACGGAGTGCGGTAGTCTGTGGAACGCTGGCGCCATCTATCTATCGGGGTGGGACAGAGTCATGTGTTGTGAGCCGGCGGCGGACTCGTTAGTTTCTCGGATGACGGCCCGTCGGTGCGGTCGAGTTGTGAAACTGTCGGGTTCCTAGCTATTATTGTTAATGAGTTTGTGTAAATTGATATCGGGAAAGTTAAGTGATTGAACATTATAACCCAATAAAGTGTTTGATTGCACCAACATTACCCACGAACGCCCACAATATGGAAATTGGTGTGTTTTATGATTGATATGATTATGGATGCCATTAATGACGATGTCGGCGGAGAACCTAACGCCCCAATGTTTTAGGCTGCCGAAATATATATATATCAAAATTGAGAGTGCACATATTTAATTTCAAATATAGCAACATTTCACTAAATTCCTATAAATTAACTATACCTGTTACAAATGTTTATTTGTTATAGTACTGTTAACACTAAACATACCAATAGGTCAAATGAATGATGATCAAAGTATGGGTCATTTTTAAATGTAATATATAAATTATTTTTAATTGTCAATTGAACAAAAAAATTTAATTAATGTACAAAATAAGTGATACACTGATGACACATAGCTGATGTTATAAGAAATAACTTAAACCATTTTTTTTTTAGAAAAATAAAACAAACATTCAGAATACATGGGTAACACTGCAGTTTTAAATAAAAATACTCACAGTCAAGATTATCTAATGGATTTGAAGATACAACATTTGGTGCTGCTTTTTTAGGCTCATCCACTTTTACATTCTTGTATTTTGTTACTGTAAAATGAGAAAAGAGTTTTTCACATGTTTACACCTTTAATATACTCACTAATGCAAAATTTTTAGGTAATATTTCATTAGGCACATAAGGGTAAAATTTTTACGGATGTAACCCGTGATTAGCGCCATGAAGATGTGCAGCGTTTTTATGCTAATTCGTTTGAAGGTTAAGTAGTTTAAATATCCATAAATAACATATATAATATTTTAAGCACAATTAAATTCCTGACATTTTTTTCTTTCTTTTTTTCTCCTTCTTAAGTCTCGGAAATATAAAGTTTTAGAGTTGTATAAATCTAAACAAGACTTAAAAATTTGTTCACCAAGGAGTTACACTTCTGACATGTTTACTTTGTATGCACACACTTTTACATTTTTATACACATTACACTGCAGGCATACATATTATTATTTTATAGATATTTGAATACCAAACAACATCCTTATGTAATAATATAGAATTTGACTTGAATTTGACTTAAATCTTACTTCCACATCACCAAAGTTTGCACTTATGTATGTATAATGTTAGTGTCCAATCTTAATACTTTTATGTTATATATATGGTTGAAAATGGGAAATAAAATTTATATGTGACAAAATATGGTCTGTACCTACCCCCTCTTGAAAAGGTTCTTAATCCATAGTACAAAATACATGGACAGATGTTATCCATCAAGTGATACCCTATTTACTATGGTTTCTAAAAATGGTTGTGAAGTAGGCACTTATGATAACAAAATATCTAAATGGTTTTTAAAATGTTAATTTTTTCATAATCTTGAGGATATTTTATTAAAAATTGATTTGAATTAACCCATAAAATGTATTATGATAAAATTTTCAGGATTATTTGTTTATCATCTATATTTTGCTCAATATAAAGAATTTATTGATTGTAAATTATTTAACTAATGTTAAAGTTAACAAATGGTAATAGTATAGTTGATATGATATTACACATATCAAAGAATGAATAATCAAGAGCTAACTTAATAGTGACCCATCATAGCTACTAGAACACCTTAGCCATGCCACCTTTTCAATTCCTCATAATGGTTTTCTGTTAACAGTCCGGTCAATTTAGACAATTGAAATAAAGTACATTCAGACAGAGCCAATTCTTTATAGATACCTTAGGTTTACCAAGGAATAAAGTGTCAAAAGTCCCCATCTGTCCCATGTGTGCTAAGGGACTTTTTCAGGGCCCAAGGTCAAAATCATAGGTTTTTTGGATTCAACTCAAAACCTGTAATTTTTGACAAAAAAATACCTTATGGCAAAGTTGTAGATCTTAAAATTCTCCATAAAAATGGTCCTTATGATTTTTTCTCTAAGACTTAACTATTTCCAAGATATTGAGCTTGTAAGAATCATGTTCTACATATTATGCACACATATATACATATTTAGGTACTCAAGCAAGCAAAAATATACTACTACTGCTTGTGTCTCTTTATTAGCAATAGTCACTGCAAGGACTCCATCTGATAAAATTATTTACTTTTAAAACCTGGGAAGGTGCAGTAACAGACAGAAATATAATACTTCTTAAAGTTTATCAGCTTCTCCAAAATGCCAAAACTATATTTGATTTTTACATGCATTACTGGATGTGATACTACATCAGCAATGTTTAGAAGGGGCAAAAATTCAGTATTAAATTTATTTCAAATTAAAAAAAAAGGATTTGATTGACTGTGCAAAAGTATTTACAGAAATTATTTCTTCACCTTAAATACTAATTAGTAAATTAATTCGGTCTCGGTGGGACATGGGACTGTTGGGGACTTTTAACACTTTATTCCTTGTGGTAAACCTAATCTCTACAAAGATTTGGCTCTGTCAGAATTTTCTTTATTTGATCACTATTTTTATGTCTAAATTGTAACGAACACGTTTATACAACATAAAAAAATTATAGGATTTCAGTAACTCACTCTTTGTTCTAAATATCCTCGCTGTCATGAGTAAGGAAGCCTGTCCATGCAATAGGGTATTAATCGCTACTTACCTTAGTGTACCCATCTTAATTTTACTTACCATTATCGGCGTACTCTAATCTCACAGCATATGACAAAAGCCAATTGAGCTGCTCATTCGGATGTCCATTAACAACGGGACTGAATAAATCTGATTGATATGTATTATATGCGTTCTTCCATTGATCATTATCGATGTTTCTTAGCCCTTCCCTTTCTTCGATTTTGTAATGCCTTATTTTTTGATCCTCCAACCACAATACTACACTTCTGTATTCCTTCTCATCTAAAAGTATGGGAATGTACAAAATAAAAAAAATCTCTCTTATGCGAGGTTAAAACTTGCAGTACGTTACCTTCACAGTTAAAGCCTTCCGGGTTAGGATGTCCAAGAGCTGTTAACTTTAGTTTAAATATGTTACTCATTATGTTATAATATCTTTGTGCTCTTCACGTATTATAAAAACCCGGCGGACAAAAATACGAGTAGTTTGTTCATAGACTAAAGATATACCTTCTCAGTTCACAGATTAAGTTGAGATTCTACATTAACGCTTCTGCCACAGAGAAAAAATTCTTCATTATTGCAATAAAAAAGATTTTTAAATTTTTATAGTAAAGTTTATTTATTAAAATGGTTTCGTACAATGGTGTAATTAGAAATTGTAAGGTATTCTTATAAGGCATATAATTAACGTGCGCTAAAATAAATTCGAAACTAATTTCACACTGATCGTGGATAAGTCTATGATGTTTTCCATAGACTACTAAACAGATGAATGAATGATTACTATCACGTATAATAAAAAGACAAAGTTCGTGACGTTAGGTTTATGGATTATGTACTGTGTTGTAATTGGACAATATTTCGTGACTTCAATGAATGAAGAGGTTGGCATTACTGACATTACGTCAATTTTGAAGATTATGTGATTTACGCAAGGCGGTCTTAAAATGTCTTGGATAAAAGAGAATTGTGTATCGTTTTTTCAACTTTTCTGTATTAAAGTGCTTAAGACTGGCAAGGTGCCACAACATATTGCATTTATTATGGATGGCAATCGTCGCTTTGCAAAAAAATTAAGCGTGGATAAAGCTGAAGGACATCGCAAAGGATTTGATAAACTTTCAGAAGTCCTAAAGGTTTGTTTACAATTTGATCTTTCAGTTTTACTATTATCTTACTTATTAGTTCCCACTTTTACTATGTATATTATCTTCTTTAAATGTTATTAATTCATTTATCAAATCTAATTTGCAAAAATTTTCACGGCATCAACTGTTGCAAGCTCACTTAAAATATTTAAAGGTTTCTTTGTAATAAGATTAAAAAGTTGGAGCTAGATGGTGTAGCAATACATATTATTGTATTTATATTACTTGTTACCAAAAATATGTTTTCTGTTTCTATCTTAACTACTTTAAGAAAGGTACAATATCATATGAAATCTTTTAATAACCTAATTCACAAAAAGTTATATAAATATTTGTACCCTTTTTTTGTGATAATTAGATAAATAAAAATAGATGTGCCACTATGCAAATAAAAAAAATTGTACCGGTTTGTCACTGTTTAAAAACCATAACATGTAAATTACCTCTTACCTTATTAGAATGCTTCCATTTAGACAATTTTTATCATGTACCTTCAGGTGAAAATGACCATGCTAACGTTTCAGCAGTGATAAAAAAATATGGATTTAATAAAGGATAGAGTTCAACATTGTTATTAATATAATTCAAACTAAACTTATATTTTTTTAAATTCTCTAATCTCAATTTTTTAAATTACAGTGGTGTTTGGATCTTGGAATTCCTGAAGTCACTGTATATGCATTTAGTATTGAAAATTTTAAAAGGAGTCAAGAAGAAGTAGATGCTCTTATGGATTTGTCTAAGGAAAAATTTCAAAGGCTCCTTGATGAAATGTAATTGGTGTTGTATTTTAAGAGGTTTGGAATGACTGAAATATTGATTGACTTTCACAACACATTTATATTGCACACTTACTCTTTTTTTTTTCAAAATCGTTCTCAGTTCAATCTATTCGTCTTTGGAACTCACTGCCTACCAATAAAAAATATGCTCAGTCCCACAATTTATTTTAAAAGATGGTAAAAGAATACTTCCTAACCAAGAAAATTAATAATTGATCAATTGATACTGTTATTATTATTTATACTATATATGTGTACTTTTAAGTATTTTTAGTTGCCTAGAAGAGATGGCTATTTCAGCTATAAGGCCTCTAATAGTACTTTATATGTATATAATGAGTTTTGTATATTTTAAGTAAGTAGCAGCCCATTAAAGTCTCACTGCTGGGTGTAGGCATCCTCACTCTTAGGAGAGAGGGTTGGTAGAGCATAGTCCTATTTCAATGATAACTAAATAATATTTTTTATGCACAACTGCTTTGCAAATTGCTTCCAATGGTGTTGCATCAGTACTTTGAGAATACCTATTCTGAGAGTGTGTTTTTATATCACTGAAGGGCCATTTGTCTTAAAAGTTAATTGGGTGTATAGTTTTCGAGATTTTGCTGTAAGGGTCTTTGCCTGTAGGATGGTAATTAGCTATTGCTGGATCCTGCTATAAGCACAGAGTTAGAAAGACTAAAATTGCTTTTTTCCAAATTTTTTCTGACAGGAATAGTACCCAGGACCTATGCTAACTAAGAGAAGTGGTACTCCCATAACAGTGCCAACAAGTCGATCAAAGAGTGTATAAATGATCCTTAAATGAGATTTCCTTTATTTTATAGACAACAGATTAATGAATGGGGGGTGAGAGTTCATGTGGCTGGAAGGTTATCTTTGCTTCGCGAAGATTTACAAGTTCTTGTCTCTAAAGTAATGCTGGCTACAAGGCACAATAATAAACTTCAACTTAATATAGGTTATGCTTATACAGGTAATTGTGTTATGATGATTAGAATATAAATAAAAACACAGATATTGTTTAGGTTTTGACACTAGAATATTTTATACAATTCTAGTCAACATTGTACCTATTTAGTAATTCAAAATATTCTTTTTCAATTAGTGCTATTGATTTACTCTTCCTATATCTTGTTAGATTTCAATTGTTATGAAAATATTATCTTTAAGTTATATTATGAAAATAACTTTGTAGTTATTGTAAATGACACTTAATGTCAATACAGGTTTTTCAAAATTTTTAAAAACAAATTTGTGTCAAATTGCTGATTGAAAGTTTTTGGAAACTCACTTTAAACAATTTAAAGTTTTTCTATTAAATGAATTTACTGTCTTATATTACTTATTATCAGGCTAATATATAGTTCATGTAAAAAAATATTAACAAAACTGATAAACTCGGCTTTTTAATTTGGTCTTCAATTACAAAATGTTTATTTTTTATTTTAAATCTCTTGTTTTTATATTTTATTAGGTCGAGATGAAATTAGCAGAGCGGCCACATATATTGTGGATGGTGTTAAGAATAATGAATTATCAGCTGATGATATTGATGAGGAGCTGATTTCTCAGTCTCTGGACTTAGGAGAACCAGAGTTGTTGGTGAGGACATCTGGTGAAGTTAGATTATCCGATTTCATGTTGTGGCAGGTAAGAGCAATGAATACAAGTAATATCAAAAAGGAGAAATTAATTTACTTATATTTGTTTTAGAACTGTAATAAAGTATGCGAACATATATATTTATGGAAAATAATTTATTGAAATCTCAAATGACGAATTGTAAGTAAAATTCCCGCGTGTTCTTTTTCAATACTAAAATTATTTATTAAATTTGACAATTTAAAATTTATAGAAGAGGATATATGAAATATTTTAAATTAAAAATAATATATTAAATTATTAAATGATGAGTGGCATATTAAAATTCCACATGTTATTCGTAAATATTAAGGCTAGCAAACCTCCTAACGAATTAGCATAAAAAACGCTGCACAACTTCGTGACGCTAAACACGTGTTTCATCTGTAATACCCTCATGCACCTAAATAAGTTTCACTTTTCACTTTTTCACGTGCAGTGTTTGTTGTAGTCAATGTTATCTATGTATGTGGTGAGTGGTAATCTGATCATTGAAGTCCCTCTATGAGGGTTCTAGGGCTTGTGTCAGAATAAACGGGGCGTACACGGAGTGGTTTCCTGTCGAAAGAGGTGTTCGATAGGAATGTGTTGCGTCACCATTACTGTTCAACCTTGTTTGACAGAATTAAAAGTTTCAAATGTTTACTCTATGCTGATGATCAAGTAATACTTGCATCATCTGCTAATGAGCTACAGGAAATGGTAAATATTGTGAATGAAGCTTTGAAAAGGAAAGGAGTGAAAATGAATGTAAACAATACAGTAATGCTTTTTGAAAGAGATGAATCTATGATGAATGGCAATATTTTGATAGATGGGGAACAAGTGGAAGAGGTGAAAGAATTTGTATACTTGGGATCTAAATTTACAAAAGATGGAACATGTGAAAGTGATATTGAAAGGAGAGTGAATGGAGTGAATGCAGAAAATATGGTAAATGGTCCTCTGCACGCCTTATGGATAGCCAGACGGTGTCTCAAAGGGCCAGACTAGCTGTGCATAGAGGAGTGTTGGTGCCAACACTTACTTATGGTACTGAAACTTGGGTACGTCAGAAGAAGCACAAAAGGAAAATAAATGCGGTAAAAATGAAAGCGTTGAGAAGTATGAGTGGGGTGAAATTGAGTGACAAAGTAAGAAATAGTGTGATAAGAGAATGTTGTGGTATAAAAGAAGACATAGTGACTAAAATTGAGAAAGGCATGCTTAGATGGTTTGGCCAAATAGGGAGAATGAAAGGAGACTCACAAAAAGAATTTATGAGTCAAAAGTGAATGCGAAAGTTGAAAGGGGAAGACCAAGGCGAACGTTCCTTGACCAAATCCAGGATATTTTAAATAAGGGCCAGGTCAAGAGTACTCTAAACCGACTATATTGTATGAAAGGTGTATTGAGAATGAAAGAAACGAAGGAGATATGCAAAGATCGTGGCAAGTGGAAGGATGTGGTCTTTGCCTACCGCTACGGGAATGAGGTGTAATGCTATATATGTATGTTTAATAATGTCTACACATTTGTATTAATATGTATTGTTTGTGTTCATTGTTGGGAAGAGGCGTAAAATCTGTGACATAAGGATTACTTAAAAAGGTTAAGAACCACTGCTATAATATAACTTTTTTCTAGGTTACAGGTACAGTCCTTTATTTCACGGACGTTCTATGGCCTGAGTTTACAATATGGAATCTTTTAGCTGCTATAATACATTTCCAGCGACATTGTCTACAATCTCTACAAGAAAAAGAGAATACAACAAAGCAACAAGAGTTCTTGACCAACTTGGAGATTAAGAGATTACAGAAATTAGAAAATATGGTTGGTTGCTAACGAATTGTCTTTTATTTTCATGTAAATATTGCTTGTTAATTGAATATGTAGAATTGAAATGTAATATACAGTCTTCCTTATTTTAATGTATTACGTAAATATTATTAACACATAGTCAAAATAAAATATTTATTTTATATACTCCATTAATTACTTCTGCTTGATGACGCTTAAGATATTACATATTTTTGTAGTATATTCGTAATATGTATATAAATGTTGCATTTAATACAATTAGTTTGAAATGTAAAATTTTAATATGAAATTAATTATATGCAAAATAAAAATAGTTTAAACTGAACTTGTATTTCATAATTAGTAACCTGCCCCGATAAATTATGTTATAATAGCAATGCTTCGCGGTTTCACCCGCGTAGATACCGATCTCGTGGCAGTGGAAAGTCTACTAAGTCGGACTATTATTTAATTACTTGCTTTCAGCTTATTAGATACACACTTTCATAATCTAATCAATATATAGATTTAACTTAACGGCGAGTATTTATTTATGAATTACTTAATGCACACAAACTAAAAGATAGAACATTAAAAGAGATAAAAACAAACAAGAAGAGAAAAATGTGTACAAAGGCGGCCTTATCTGCTCCAGACAGTCTTTGAATTTTAGAAGCTAAAGATATCGTAAGGTGCAAGATCATAAAACATAATCCAGAATAAAAAACAAGTTATAGTTATGTTATTGATAATATAACTACAAAATACATACGCATGCATACATATATGTGTGTGTGTGTGTGTCGGTGAAAAACATGGGTTCGCGCCGACATCGTCATTAGTGGGGTCCATAATTCAACCTCCAAAGTGTGGGCGTCGGTGGGTAATGTGGGCACAATCAAATTTTATTATTTAACGTAGATTATAGTATCCAATCATTTATAGTTCCCGATATCAAATTACACAAACACATTAACAGCAAGAGTTAGGAACGCGCGACAGTTTCATTATTCGACCTCTGGTGGGCCATTACTCGAGAACTGTCGAGAACGCCGCCGCCCTGTGACCCATTGACTCTGTCCAGCGTCGATAGATGGCGCTGGCGTTCCGGAAACTATTTGATTCCGACTTATATGTATATACATACAAATACAATATTACAAAATTATATAATAGACTTACACATTATATATTTAGTACTAATAAACATACACAAATTCTTATACACTACTAAGATAATATTCTTTCAAACGGCGCTTGAAAATATATAGGTTCTTAAATTGCCCAATACTTCATGGCAGAGCATTCCACAAGCCTTTCTTTATTGCTGACAGTTTAACGCTTGACTGTGATCTCACCTGATGGTAAGTGATGATACAGTCAAAGATGGAAGCGCGCTAATCTGGTAAGAGGCGATATACCTCTTATGGTTTCTACACAGCATCGTACCGGACCACAAATCTCTTTGGCGATACGTTTCTGCTGGTAGGGTGATAACTAGCCACGGCCAAAGCTTCCCACCAGACCAGACTCAGACAAAATAGAAAATACAATCTTGTAAGTTCGCCATTCCGGGAATCGAACCCAATGCCTCTGCTAGCACCACTGCGCCAACGAGGCTGCTGATGGTTTTCTGAGTAAAAGAGTTTGTATAACACATCGTGCAATAAGAATGAGTGTAGAGCTTTAGATCATCCTGAGATCATCTCTCTCAGCGAAAATAGATAAGAGTAAGTGCACGAAGATTTCTACGTGAACTGATTGGTAACCACTTCAGCTGAACATGATATTGAGATACATGATCGTACTTTCGCAAACCGAAAGTAAACCGTATACATACGTTAAGGATTCGTTCAAGTTTGTTAACCATAGCTTCAGATAAATCCAAGTAGCAGACATCGACCTAATCCAAAAGAGGCAAAATAGATTTTTCCATCTATTCAAAGATCCAATGGTTGCTAAAATCTTTCAAATAAGCTCCGTAACTTGTGGCACCTACGTTAATGAACTGTCTATAATTAAACCAAGATTTTTAGCAGATATACTTATTGGTAGAACAGTATTATCAACAATAGGTGTCATCGTGTAATCCGTAGGACATGCAATAACTATGAATATTATCTAATTCGATATTCACCGTCTGAATAGTCTCATTAATTCCATCAACCGTTCCCGTCACGTAGATCTGTAAATCGTCAGCATATAGGTAGTAAGAAGAAGAGATAGCAGATGATAAGGTATTAATAAAGATAGTAAAAAGAAGCGGATACAGGGCACCACGTTCTATATGTAATACCAGCAATTCCCCGTGGTTTCACCCGCGTAGAAACCGATCGAAAGTCTGTAATGTCGGACTATAGATTTATTTTCTTTAATATAAAAGTTGTATTAGGCTTAGTTTTTTACTTCCTTTCAGATTATTAGATACACCCAGGGATACCCAGAGACCACGTCCTACCACTTGCCACGATCCTTGCATATCTCCTTCGCTTCTCCCATTCTCATTAAACCTTTCATACAAGTTCGTCGGTTTAGAGTACTCTTGACCTGGCCCTTGTTTAAAATGTCCCGGATTTGGTCCAGGAACGTTCGCCTTGGTCTTCCCTTCCAACTTTCCCATTCACTCTTGACTTAAAAATCCTTTTTGTCAGTCTCCTTTCATTCATTCTCTCTACGTGCCCAAACCATCTAAGCTTGCTTTTCTCAATATTAGTCACTACATCTTCTTTTATACCACATCGTTCTCTTAACACACTATTTCTTACTTTGTCACTCA
Source organism: Elymnias hypermnestra (assembly GCA_015832385.1). NCBI lineage: Eukaryota > Metazoa > Arthropoda > Insecta > Lepidoptera > Nymphalidae > Elymnias > Elymnias hypermnestra. Next base: position 1,567,389 of record JACTOM010000847.1, on the reverse strand, counting down.
ATTTCACCCCACTCATACTTCTCAACGCTTTCATTTTTACCGCATTTATTTTCCTTTTGTGCTTCTTCTGACGTACCCAAGTTTCAGTACCATAAGTAAGTGTTGGCACCAACACTCCTCTATGCACAGCTAGTCTGGCCCTTTGAGACACCGTCTGGCTATCCATAAGGCGTGCAGAGGACCATTTACCATATTTTCTGCATTCACTCTCCTTTCAATATCACTTTCACATGTTCCATCTTTTATAATTTAGATCCCAAGTATACAAATTCTTTCACCTCTTCCACTTGTTCCTCATCTATCGAAATAATGCCATTCGACATAGATTCATCTCTTTCAAAAAGCATAACTTTCGTTTTGTTTACATTCATTTTCTTTCTTTCAAAGCTTCATTCATAATATTTACCATCTTCTGTAGCGCATTAGCGAACACCTCTTTCGGCAGAAAACCACTCCGTGTACGCCCCCGTTTATTCTGACACAAGCACTAGAACACTCATAGAGAGACTTCAATGTTTGAGTCAGACTAGTGCTCACCCCATACGTAGATAACGTTGACCACAGCTCATTCCTCACCACTCGATAGACAACTTATAGAAGCAATCCTTTAACTGGCCCTTTGGGGGCACTGGTTGGTGAAGTAGGTTATAAGATGTTAGAGCACGCCTATTGGAAGTTAAAAATAAACCTTGTTGTTCAGAGATACATAATAAAAAATGTAAGATGTGTAAAATACGTTTCTACTAGGTAAGTGTAAATGTTCTGCTTTGAAAGGAAAGTTTTAATGCGTTAAATACTGAGGCGCGTTACGACTATTATTAACAACAATGTAACAAGGGATAATTATTCATTATGAAACAAGTTTCATACCTTGAAGGTTCTGCGTAGAAACTCTTTAATTGATTATAAAAACTAATATGTCTTGGGTAAAAGAAAATTGTGTATCGTTTTTTCAACATTTTATTATCAATGTGTTAAAAATTGGTAAAGTGCCGAAACATGTGGCATTTGTAATGGACGGGAATCGTCGTTTTGCTAAAAAATTAAATGTCACTACAGTGAAGGGACATCGCCAAGGATTTGATAAACTTTCTGAAGTTTTGCAGGTTTGTAATTGTATTATAATAATAAATATAAAAAGAAATTATCTATTTACATTTTACCTAATTTGTGTATTATGTTCTACCACATAGATAGGTTTACATACAAATCTAAAACTAGATTGCCGAGAGGAAGGGAAAAAGGAAGATATGTCAGGAATTTAATGAATTTAAATTTAAAAATGCCACGTGTTTTTTGTCTATATTAGAAATTCTTAATTAAATGTTGTTGTTGAATTTAAGATTTACAAAATAGAATTTATGAAATATTTTTATTTTATAAAAAATAATATATTAAATTATAAAATGGCGAGTGGCAAATTAAAATGTCACATGTTATTTGGTGTAAACGAATAAGAATAAAAAATGTTGCACATCTTCGTCACGCTAATTAAGAGTTTCATCCGTAAAAATTTGACCCGCCTATAGAAGTTTCACTTCATAAAATAAAGTATTTTATAAAATTTACAACATATATATATCTCTATATAAAAGAGATATCCAGGTATTTATTGACTCATTACAATATCTCTGGAACCATATGGCGTAAAGAATTGAAATTTGGCAGGAATCCCATTTGCCGAGTAAAGGTCAGCTAAGATTGTACGAAATTCCACCCGCGGTTGCGGCGGTGTTAATTTAAAAAATTTTAACAAAAAAAGAACCGCTTTTAAAACAGACTTACAAATATATTAATATGCTCTAAAAAGTAAAAAAATCGCGCAAATTTAACACTTATCCGGTTTTCTCATGGATGACATCATCAGAACTGGATTTTAAAAAAATGGGACCCTATGACGAGCACCACCTTTCGTTAAAAAAAATCATCAAGATCGGTCTACCCAGTCGGGAGATGTGAGGTAACAAACATAAAAAAAAAAATACAGTCGAATTGATAACCTCCTCCTTTTTTTGAAGTCGGTTAAAAATACAAACTTCACATATACAGACTATATCTTTTATGGTATATGAAACTTGGTCAAAAATTATTTTTAACATAATGGAAACTATCAAAAGTAAATTTTAAGAAATTCCACCCTCAAAGGGCAGGCAGTATGGTTCTCATGTGTAATACAATTTGCCAAAATTAACCAAAATGCTACCAAAAATACATTCCACGCAGACGAAGTCGCGGGTTTAGCTAGTATATATATATATATATATATAAGCATTGTGTGAGTTAATAGTAGGAATTGAAATGTGAACAAATTACGCTTATTTATAAATTTGTCAACGCCTGCGACTTCTACGGGAAATTTTCGCACTCCTGGGGAATCGCCAATAAAAAACAAAATATTTTATGGAAGTACGCACAAAACGTACCTTTGAATCGTCGATAGCTTGTCCGTTGGTGACAAATCTATCACCGGTTAGGAAAATTGATTCCGCTGAGAAGTAACCGGCAACAAACTCAACGGTTACTCTTTTAAATATGCTTTTGTAGGTTATTATGTGTTAAGCTTTTATGTGCAACTGGAATCAAGTCCATAAATCTTTCTGGCTGAAATAATCCATATTATGTTGTTGTTTTTGGTAAATTACTTAAAATTATGTAGAGGCAACTCCAAAACTCATTTCGGTTCTTATTAAGAATATGCTGTACGCGATAAATCATTACAGACCCTTCTTCACCCTATAGTAGGGCATTAAAAGTTTGCTTTTATTTCTTGTATTAAAATTGTGTGTCGCTCTTTTTGCTATTTATGTAAATATTATTCAATATATATTGCGACGGCATTGTGAGCATTAATATTTTTTTTAAAGTATGCCGTAAGACATAAAAATAAGCGGAATATAGGGTAGATTATTATTATATAATGAGTAAGGTCAATTAGTAAAGGAAATGTTTTTTTTTTAAATTATAGTGGAGCATCGATCTCGGTGTTAATGAAATCACAGTTTTTGCATTCAGCATCGAAAATTTCAAAAGGAGTGAAGTGGAAGTAAACGCTTTAATGGATTTATGCATCGAGAAATTTCAAGTACTACTTGATGATATGTAATTGGTACTTTTTTATTATTAAGAATTTTATGAACCCTATTAATACTATCCTATATTTTAAATAACGTCATGTATATGTGTGTGAGCGTGTAATTATGTATATACAAAACACAAATATTAAAGTGTCGAAATTTAATACAAATAATTTATTGAAATCACAAATCGTCGTCGCCGTTGTCGTCGTCGGTTCAACCAATGGACGTCCACTGCTGGACTGAATGAATACAACTGGGCCCGTTCTTGCGCCGCCTGTATCCAGCAGCTGCCGGCGACCCGCCTGATGTCGTCGGTTCACCTGGTATGGGGTCTGCCGACGCTGCGTTTTCTGGTGCAAGGCCGCCATTCTAGCACCTTCGGGCCCCAACGTCCATCGGTTCTGCGAACCACGTGCCCTGCCCATTGCCACTTCAGCTTTGCAATTCGGTAGGCTACATCGGTGACTTTAGTTCTCCTACGGATCTCCTCATTTCTGATTTGATCACTTAGAGAAACCCCGAGCTTAGTCCTCTCCACTGCCCGGTGAATGAATCTGAGTCTTCTTACTAGGCCCATACTCAGCGGCCATGTCCAAATGACGAATAAAAATAAAAATACCATGCGTTTTTTGTCAATTTATTAATTAAATATTGCTTTTGAATTTAAAATTTAGAAAAGAGAATTGATGAATTATTTTATGAATAATAGTATATTAAATAACAAGTGGGAATTTAAATTGCCACATGTTATTACAAATAACATGTGGCAATATTGAAACTAACTAACCTTCAAACGGATTAGCATAAAAATACGCTGCATATATTCGTAACGCTAATCACGCGTTTCATCCGTAAAAATTTTACCCTCATGCGCCTAAAGAACTTCACTTCAAAATCAGGGGATACAGTTTGTTGTTGTAACTACTTATCTATCACCTCCATCCGAAATTTAATTACACCAATGGGTTGCTACAAAATCAAAGAATTTACTTTATAACGAATATACGAATTTATAAGTAAGTAGCAGCCTATTACATAGGCCTCCTCACTCCGAGGAGCGAGGGTTTTTAGAGCATAGACCCATCACGCTGCCCCACTGCGGATTTCGGATGCGGATTTCGGATTGCGGATGCAGGCGTAGTACACAAGTGCACTCTCTATTCCTTCACTCTCACAGTCCGATGTGACGCGAATCCGACACGACCGAAGAGAGATCAGGCGCAGGACCGAAGGTTTAACGTGCTCTCCGAGGCACGGGGGTGGATCACACCGCCAACTTCTAGCAAATGTTGTGAAAATCTTAAATAGAAAACTCAATATTGATTTTTGAATTGGCCCCACCCGGGACTCGAACCCAGGACCTCATGTCTGTAGTCGAACATGCTAACCACTAGACTAATGAGGCAGTTTTTTTATGTAGTTTACGAATTTATAAAGTAGGACTACAATACATATTTTATATAGAAACTATTACACTTCACTATACGTATTCACGTACAACAAACAGCCGTGACGTGACGTGGCGGGTCTTTTCTATATTTTTTGAAAGTGGTCCTGTATGCACTAAAAAGAACTTGTCTCTCGAAGGATTAACATGAAAAAAATGTCGTAAAACGGGTTCAATTTTAAAAATATTAGTTGTAGTTAAGTAAATTTTGTAAAGCGTGTGTTAACGTCACTTTAACTCTACAGAAATAACATAAATAGATTGGGAGTTCGTATACGAGTGGTTGGACGGTTGTCTTTACTCCGCAAAGATTTACAAGTCTTACTCTCAGAGGTAATGAGAGCTACCAAACACAATAACAAGCTCCAAGTCAACATCGCTTACGCTTATACGGGTATGTTTTTTTAAGACGACACGATTATTCTAAAATCTTACAAAAGTAAAGTAAGAAGTAAGTAAAGTAATTAGCAGCCCATTAACGTTCCACTGCTGGGCACAGGCCTCCTCACTCATTGGAGAGAGGGTTTTTAGAGCATGGATCCACCACGCTGCTCCACTGCGGATTGGCAGGCATAGTACACAAGAGCACTCTCTTTTCCTTCATTCTCATAGTCCGATGTGACGGGAATCCGACACGACCGGAGATACATCAGGATCGACGGCTTAACGTGCTCTCCGAGGCAGGAGGTGGTTCGCACCTGCAACTTCCCAACTTCGGGCAAATATTGAGAAAATCTTAAAAGAAAACTCAATATTGATTTTTGAATAGGCCCGACCCGGGACTCGAACCTAGGACCTCATGTCTGTAGTCGAACATCTAACCACTTGATCAATGAGACAGTTATCTTACAAAAGCCGTTTCAAAATTAAAATCAATTGATGTTTTGTAGTGTTACAGCGTCATTTCTTTGCCGATTTGTACAAAGGTTTTTAAGAAGTTATGGACCATTCTAGATTTTGCTGTGTTCTTATCTAAGAGTTTGGATTGTGTTATTTATAACCGAAAGCTTCCATCGATACTAACACAAACAAATTAGAATATGCAATTTTATAAATTGTCTGGCTTTGGATACTATTTATCAACCACAAGTGGTAAATTATCTCTTAGCAGGTTAGCGCACTTCCATCTTAGAATGCATCATCACTAACCTGTGAGATGCCAGTCAAGCGCTAACCTATTAGCAATAAGAAAAAAGATGTTTCATTTTCTAGGTCGTGATGAAATCAGTAGAGCAGCAACACAAATTGTTGACAACGTTAAAAATAATCAGTTATCGATTGATGATATTGATGAGACGCTAGTTTCAAAGTCACTTGATCTCGGAGAACCGGATCTCTTGATACGTACATCTGGTGAAGTGAGGCTCTCGGATTTCATGTTGTGGCAGGTAAGCGTGACCTGAACGGGGGTACCAAAAGATCTCAAAGCGCGCCAATAATATAATTGTAGATGTTGCGTATCAACTATTTTGGGCTTTTTGTTATCAGAAACAATAAAAAAACAGGTATAAGATTAAGGGAAAAGGGTGTAATGTGGATCACTTATGCGAAAACTCAAATAAAACTATAATCATAAGCGAAAAATTTATCGCAACTATATAAACATAATTAAGTATTATAATTAATAATTTTCAGTCAATTTTGCAATCAATTTTAGATAATATAAAAGTTAAAAAAAATACAGCTCTGCCTCTTATTGCACCAAAGCGTGGGTAATGGTGGTCATCCCAGGGGGCAATCGGAGTCAAAGAAAATCTAGCACGTATCACAGATATCTTGCCATAGCCTACATGAGGTGTAACTGAACCAAATCTCGTTGTTACTTGTGCTAGGCATCTGTTTACTATTTACAGCATCTTCTGCGTAGTCATCCACATCGTCCTGGCATAAACCGTCAGTGCTAACGTCTGATATCGCAATTTCGTTCGTTTCTTGTAGTATTTCGCGCTCTTACTTTGCACGACTCTTCTTCTGTATTGTAGACGTTTCCATGACATTTACCCTTCCATCTGTTTTATTTTCCATACACCTATATTTCTTCATCTTCTTATTTTCACTTAATTCACGTTAAGCTGGTTCTCTTCAACTAGAGTTATCAGCCACTCACTGCTATATTTTAATTCATTATTTAATATAACATTACTAATAACATATTATACACAATTATAGTAATATGTGTGTATGTGTGTACAAAATACGCGTCAAATAAGCATAAGATAGAAGATCTGCTTTGATGGTCTCGCTGGCACAATGTGTGAGTGAGTTCTAGTCTCGTTATCAGACTGTCTGGGTTCAATTTACAGCAGAGCAAATTTAGGACATTAAATTTTCTAATACCTCTTAAGTCTTGTCTAGTAACTGGCTTCGACCATGGCTTATTACCACCCTACCAGCAACGACTTGTTAAACAAAAAACAAATGCCCTCCGATACGATCCTGTGTAGAAACCACAAGAGGTAAATTACCTCTCGTCATCATAGACTGCAAAATGTTATTATTATGAAAACAGTTGGTGATATATTATCAGTAGTCAATATTCTGAGCTGGTGGCAGATTGTATACCAACAGGAAAGTAAGGTAAAACGTGCCGTTGCTGTGCCTATTCCTCCTAACTCATGGGAGAGAAGGATTTTATAGACCCACCACGCTGTTCCACTGCAGACGGGAATAGTAGACAAGTGCGATCTCTATTCCTTCACTCTAATAGTTTGATGTGACGGCCATTCGACATGACCTGTGGCATGATAAGGTGAATAACCGACGGCTTAAAGTGCTTTGCGAGGCACGGGGCTGGCGCACTCCGCTCTTTGAATTAGCCCACACTCTCGAAGTCTCATGTCTACATCTGAATAAGCTGATCACTAGACCAAAGAGGCAGTCTTGACAGACAGACTGTAATATATATTTTTGTAGGTTTCAGGTACGGTCCTTTATTTCACGGATGTTTTATGGCCTGAGTTTGCAATATGGAATCTCTTTGCTGCTATAATACATTTCCAGCGAAACTCTCCACAATCTATACAACAATAAACACAACAATACAACAGAATAAGAACAGAAGAAAAGGAGAATACAACAAAGCAACAAGAGTTCTTGACTAATTTCGACAGTAAGAGATTACAGAAAGTAGAAAAGATGGTTGGATAACGTATAGTTATTTATTTTTATGTTATATAGATATTGCTTGTAAATTATAAATCATCGACCTTCGTACGTTATATTATGTGTGTTTATAACCTTGCCTTCTCTGATTCATTGATTTTTTTTATTGTTTACGAATATTTGTCATGATTTGAAATAAAGGGTTTAGCCTATATTATTATGAGATTGTATTATTCCAAAGGAAAGGATTTGTAACATTCCCTATGTTACAAAAAAAGTTAAAAGTGCCTGCGTACAAAGTACACATGTCAGAAGTGAAACTTCCTTGGCAAACTGATTTTTAAGTCTTGTTTATATTTATACTAATCTAAAACTTTAGATTTCCGAGACTGAGAGGGAGGGAGAAAGGAAGATATGTTAGGAATTTGATGCATTGTCATTTAAATATTAAAAGTGTAGAAAATTAATACAAATAATTTATTGAAATCTCATATGACGAATTCTAAATAAAAATGCTACGTGTTTCTTGTCAATATAAGGAATTATGAAATAAATTATATATATAATATATCGTCGCCTCCTCACACACTCGACACTCCAGCACCTTCGGGCCCCAACGTCTATCGGTCCGTCGGACTATGTGCCCAGCCCATTGCCACTTCAGGTTCGCGATATATATCGGTGACGTGGTTCTGCTACGGATCTCCTCATTTCTGATTTGATCACGTAGAGAAACTTCGAGCATAGCCCTCTCCATCGCACTCTGAGCGACTCTGAGCTTTCGTATGAGGCCCATAGTCAGCGACCACGTTTCGGAGCAGTAGTTCATCCAGTGATGAACTAGCTAACTAGCTTTATCTTCAGGCACTGAGGGGTATCGGACGAAATTATCTGGCGTAGTTTCCCGAACGCTGCCCAACCGAGTTGGAGTTATAATATATATTTTATGAAAAAAAGTATATTAAAGTATTAAATGACGAGTTGCAAATTAAAACACCACATGATATTTGTAAATATTAACATTATTGACCTTAAAACGAATTAGCATAAAAACTTTGCACATCTTCGTGACGCTAATAACGCGTTCCATCCATAAAAATTTTACCCTCATGTCTAAGATTTAAAATAGTATACATATTTTAAGGAAATGGTTAGTACATGATATGATTAACATCAGAGGCGTCTAGTCCGTGGAGCGATCAGCGCTCCCTAGCTAGCGCAGGTTCATTGAAAGTGCCGCGGCCGGCGCACCTTAACACCTCTGCGTCTGTGTGCAACGCACACTCTACACCATAGTCTTCATGTACACCAGGACGCCCACCGTGGTTGTGTTCGTACCTCAGTGGGTGAAGAGCAAGTTCTGTCACGCGGACAACTTCCCCTAATCACCCCTCCACAGCATTGTCACCCAGTAATCCTATATCTGTAAGCACTGGGCATCCACTACCTCCTGGGCTCCTGGTGTCACCACCACTAGATGTAGACGACGGCAGTCGTAGAACCAGGATTTGACCAACACCCTCATTAACCTGGAATGTCGGGGAAATTAGACACTGCCTCGAGGTTCGACCCCCACAACTCTTGGTTGCAAAGAACGCCAGAGATAAAGCCGCCTGTTTCGTAACATAAACGACAGAATTTGTTGGTTGAATTTGGACTACAAGATAGAAAAAAGGAACCAATAAGGCCTGAAAAAGCCGAAACGTGCTGTTGATCTGTTTTTGATAAGAAGAGAACATCTGAATTAACGAAGTGCTACAAATGTGTCTATTTTACGTGTAACATAATTCTATAACGTAAATAAAATCCTCTAATTACAATTATTGTAATTCAGCATCAGATGATACTGACAGAGGGGCATAATAATCCATAAAATAAATACATTTACAATTATACATTGCCATTTTTTATTATCATTAATAGTAAATAAATGCAAGTGTTTGCATATATTATTACATATTTCATCAATTTCCTAGTAGTTTTGATCTGTAAAACGTCAACTGGGGCAATGTTCATTAATAAATTTTTTGTCGCAAAAACTACGCCCAGCGCGTCCGTTCGTAATAAATTTTGGGGTATTCTCGATGAATTAAGTATTTATAATAAAAACTGTAGTGCCTGACTATGCTAACATTCCCTAAAGCGTCACTTAGTTAGGGGACCATTTAGCCATAAAAACAATCCCGTAATTGGCTATTAAATGTCAATAGGGGAGACGGGTTTGTGAAATGGGGCATACGACTAAATATTCTGTTTTAAAGTATAGTATAATAACTTTTTAACTGACTTCAAAAAAAGGAGGAGGCTATCAATTCGTCTGTATACTTTTTTATGTCTGTTACTTCATATCTTGCGACTGGGTGTACTCGATAATTTTTTTTAAAATGAAAGGTGGTGCTTGTCATAGGGTCCTATTTTTTTAAAATCCAGTTCTGATGATAGCATCCAAGATAAAACCGGATAAATGTTAAATTTGCATTAAGCATGTGAGTGACAAATGGACGAATAACTCAAGATCACGCCAGCCGATTTCGATGATTCTTTTTTTATTTGAAAGTATATACCTCAAGGGTTGTTTTATGATATTTTGGTAAGGTTCTGATGGATTCCATGACAAAGTGACGGAACTCTTTAATTCTTAGGAACAAATTAACGATACTCGGCAGAATCTTTTATAGGCTATCCGGATATTTGAGTCACCTACCGTAACATCAGTATGGTCAAGTATCAATGGAACTCCTCAACGGCTTACAATAAGGGTGCGATTTATGGCAAAATATATAACTGTATATAATCAAATGGCAATGAGCTTACGTTTGTTGCTGCATTGCAATATTATAAGATGTAGTACGTGTGAAGCGGTGGTAGCAGAGGCTGGGAGAGGGAAACTTTTGTGTATTAGTGATGTGCTCGATTACCATATAAAAGACTGTTGATAGCGGGGTGGCAAAATAACTGACCTGTAACGTATAAGCTTGCGGGTTTGATCCCGGGGGTGGCGATATCAATGTAATTTCACGTTTATTTAAACGCTGCGGTCTCATTTGAGTAACACGTTGTACCCATATTCAGACAAATTTGTTAATGTAATTCAGATTCACTAAAAATCATAAAACAAATAAAAATTTTAACAAAAAAGAACCACTTTCAAAACAAAATTACAAATATTAATAGGTTCTTAAAAGAAAAAAAATAAATTCATATTCTTGTATTTGGAGTCGGTGTCAGCCAAGATACCTACATATATAGGTATAGGTCGTAACTACATATACAAGCTATAGGTGTGAGTGGCGCAGGAACTGCCAAGTGAAGGGAAACACTTACCTTGGCTGACGTCGTCTCCGAATAGAAGAATACGAAGAACTCTAAAAAAGAATACGCAATTATTTTTTACTTTTTAGCGCATATTAATATTTATAACAGTTTGTTTTGAAGGCGGTTCTTTTTTTGTTAAATTTTTTATTTATAATCCAAACATTCGCTAATACTTGCTGTTATTAACTTGTGAAAATAACAACTATATAATAATGGATAATTATTCATTATGAAACCAGCTTCCTACCTTGAACGTTCTAGGTACCAACACGTCGCTTAATTAACTAAATTGCTGTTAAACTCGAGATAATATAATAATATGTCTTGGATAAAAGAGAATTGTATATCGTTTCTTCAACATTTTATTATCAATGTGTTAAAAATTGGTAAAGTGCCGAAACATGTGGCATTTATAATGGACGGGAATCGTCGTTTTGCTAAGAAATTAAAAGTCACGACAGTTAAAGGGCATCGCCAAGGATTTGAAAAACTCACTGAAGTTTTGCAGGTATGTACATTATGTAATTATTACAATAACAGTTCTAACATCTAGGTATTTTCACATTCAATATTTTAATATCAAGTATCAATCTAGAATGAAGTTCTTAAATTCCTTTCATAATAAGAAACTTTGGACCTTTTATATAAGTTTTTAATAGATGGTAAAATATTTGTCAAAATCTTTTCTATTAATTATTTAATATTGGTAAAAAGTCCGTCCTAATATCGTGTCATCCTGTACAAGTAAAAAAAAATGAAATTTATAGCATAAATAAAAAAATATTTTGTTAGAGATTGAGCAAACTTGAACCAGATATACATATACATAGGTATATACTTAAAAAGGAATATATTAGGCCTATTTATAAACTTGTCTGGGATCGTTGAAACTGGGATGTTAGCGGTGTGCTCCAACTCCGTGCCTCGGAGAGCACGTTAAGCTGTCGGTCCTGCGCCTGATCCCACTCCGATCGTGTCAAATTTCCGTCACAATCGGTCTATGATAGTGAAGGAATAGAGAGTGCACTTGTGTACTATGCCAGGCAATCCGCAGTGGAGCAACGTGGTGGATCTATGCTCTTAATAACCCTCTCTCGTATGAGTAACGAGGGCTGTGCCTAGCAGTGCAAAGTTAATGAGATGCTATTCACTTTTACCTTTATAAACTTGTCAACGCCTGCCACTTCTACGGGAAATTACAAGTAACAGAGAGTGCACTTGTGTTAGCACAAGCACTTATATACTATGCCTACCAACCCGCAGTCGAGCAGCGTGATGTGTCTACTCTAAAAACCCTCCCTCCTATAAGTGAGGAGGCCTGCCCAGCTGTGGGAAGTTAATGGGTTGCTACTTACCTTAATCAAAATTTCAAGACAGATAATCAAGATATTAAATAAGTAGAATTAAATTCTATAAGTCGTGAAACAAATACTTTTATTTAATGCCGATAGGATAGCGTCTGACTGTAATCTCGCCTGGATGATAATTGTGGAAACAGCCTAGTACCGAGCGAACTTGGGTAAAATAATTTAGGGTGGTAAATAGCCGTGGCCAATGCTGCCCTCTATTAAAGACCTGGTAAGAAGCAACCCATTCACGTCCCACTTCTGGCCACAGGCCTCCTTACGCATAAGAGATAGGGTTTTTAGAGCATAAACTCACCATGCTGTTCCATTGCGGATTGACCGGCATATTACACAAGTGCACTCTCTATTCCTTCTCCTTCTGTCATAGTCCAATGTGAATTGATCGACGGCTAAACGGGCTCTCCGAGGCACGGAGGTGGAGCACACCGCTAATTTTCCAACTTAGACCAAATATTGGGAAAATTTTAATGGAAAACTCAATATTGATTTTTGAATTGACTCGAACCCAGTACCTCATGTCTATAGTCGAACATGCTAACCATTAGACCAATGAAGCAGGCAGCCCTGAATACCTGGATAAATGAGATAATATAGATTATAGATATTAGAATTTTAAGATTTTGCCATTCAGGGCCACTTTATGCCAGTGCGATGGCGCCCACATATTTATACAAGACATTAGGAGACCGCTTCCGAAAACGAAGACTGACGATAGTACTAGTGACACCTTTGAAGATGGGACGGAAATAAAATCATCAACGAACGCACAAGCTCGCCCGTTAATTAGTTCGAGTAGCAGCTGTTTTTAATTTTGTGTTTCTTTCTGTTTTTTTTTTAAGTAAAGTAATGTATTTTTTATTAATATATGAATTCATTTATTTTACTAACATGATGGAGTAAATATTACAAAATAAAACATTTTAAAATGTTTTTTTTTAGTTGGGAACGGTTTTTACTGTCTTCGTTTTCGGAAGCGGTCCCCTAATACCTTGTATAGTAGATATAGATAAAATCAAAATTGAGTAATGTCAGCTAGCATTTTTTTTATTATAGTGGAGCATCAATCTTGGTATTAAGGAAATCACGGTATTCGCTTTAAGCATCGAAAATTTTAAAAGGAGTGAGAAGGAAGTAAATGATTTAATGGATTTATCTATCGAGAAATTTCAAGGACTTCTTAATGAGATGTAATTAGTACTTTTTTATTATTATTGTAAGGAAATCGCTTGAATTATAAAGTGTTTTAACATTATTTTAGCGGGAGTTTTATAAAACATAGTCGTGTTGTGTCGTATTAACGTTGTATAAAAGAAGCTAAAATTGAGAAAGGTATGCTTGGATGGTTAGAGCACGTGAAGAGAATGAATAAAATAAAAGGAGACTGACAAAAAGGATATATGAGTCAAGAGTGAATGGGAAAGTTGGAAGGGGAAGACCAAGGCGAACGTTCCTGGACGATTTTAAATAAATGACAGGTCAAGAGTACTCTAAACCGACGAACTTCTATAAAAGGTTTAATGAGAGTGAAAGAAGCGAAGGAGATATGCAAGGATCGTGGCAAGTGGAAGAACGTGGTCTCTGCCTACTCCTAAGGGAATGAGGCGTGATGCTATGTATGTATATATGATATTAAAATATCGATAAACTCACGAAAAGACCAACACTGTTATTTCTTCAATTCCAGTCGTAACGACGAGAACTATACGGATAAAGACGCAGGGAACAGCTAGTAGTAAATAGTGATGAACTTCCTGATATATTTATTTGTCTGCCTTACATAGTTTTTACTTTTATTAAAACTATTGTTTGCGATGTAAAAATTGGTCTATATGCACTAAACCGTAATAAAACAACTCAATCTGTTTTACTAAGTCGGACTAAATATCTATTTTTGTTAACATAAAAGTTTCATTTCACTAAGATTTTAATTTCTTCCTTTTAGATTATTAGATACATGTTAAAATTCATAATCTACAGATACATACAGAATAATATGGTTTGATTATTGTCAGCACTTTTATTAACTTTTTTTTCGTATTATCAATATTTTCCCCAGTGCTCGCGATGACAGATTTAATGTGACCAATTTTTTTCACAGCTTGGATTGTATTAATTCATTTTTTTAGGGATCTCTATTTTTTACAGAAAGTAATATAGCCTATGTCGCTAAAGGAAAATGCAGATTTCTGACGGTGAAAATTTTTGAAATCGATCCAGTAGTTTTTGTGCGAAAACGTTACAAACATACATACTTACATACAAAAACACAAATGTTTCCTGTTTATAATATTAGTTTAAAGTTGTGATTATGTAAACTTTGTTACTCGTCTATTAACATGAGTAAAACTCTACAGAAATAACATAAACAAATTGGGAGTTCGAATTCGGGTGGTTGGAAGGTTGTCCTTGCTCAGTAAGGATTTACAAGCCTTACTCTTTAAGGTAATGAGAGCTACCAAACATAATAAAAGGCTCCAAGTTAACATCACCTTCGCTTATACCGGTATGTTTATTTTACAAAGATGCGATAGACTGTAATTTATATTTTGGAAGAATAGTGACATAATTAAAAAAAAACAAATTTTTAAGAAAGCTATTTGAACATTTTTGTCGTTGTTAATTGGAGTTATGGCTGTACTAGACTGGCACAAGTTTTAAATTAAACAACACGTTTACATTATCAAAGACAATGTCAATTTTTTGCAAATTTGAATATGAACTTTGAACTAGAAAGAGAAACTAGAAAGGTGTTATAGAATATCCTAGATTCTGCTGTGTCCTTAAATAAAATTTTGGATTGTGTTATTATTCTATTACTACTTATTACCAGGGCTTTAAGTGCCCCTAAAGGAAGTTTCGAGATTATTGAAAAATTACTTTAAAGATTGTAAAAATTGAAAGAATTTGAAAAATATATGAAAAAGAATTAAGGTAAAATATATTGACGCAGAGAAGTTATTCTTTATATTGTAGCCCATTTAAATATGAGCTAAAATGTGTTTCTAAAACAACTGGTTCAATTAAATTTTTAGTGAGTTACAAAAAAAATATGAACTTTATTTAGTGATATTTGCGAAACAAACAATATACTTATATAATAGCAAGCTTCAATTTAAAACTAGCGTTTCAATCAGTAAAATTTCCACTAATATGTACAATATAAAAGTTTGCGAAGTCATCGCGTGGATATTCGTTACTTCTTTTTTTACATTTTTTTAAATTCTTACTTTCAAGAATTAGCGTACCCTCAAAAAATAAGTGATAAAAAGAGACGCTTACTATTCTACTACATTCAACTTTGCATCATTATACTTTATTGGAATATATTATATTTTCTAGGCCGCGATGAGATCAGCAGAGCTGCAACACATATCATTGACAATGTCAATAATAATCAATTATCATCTGATGATATTGACGAAAATCTAATTTCAAAGTCCCTGGATCTTGGAGAACCAGATCTCTTGATACGTACATCTGGAGAAGTTAGGCTGTCGGATTTCATGTTGTGGCAGGTGAGCATAGTCTATTATTATTTTACGATTTATGGATTAGTCACGCTGTTATTTTTGTTGCGTATCTGTGGACTTTATGATGTCTATGAGTAGTTTAGAGAGAGATTGTTAACTATGAAGCGAAGTGCGAAGGTTGGGTATGATGAATAACTATTACACCAGTAAGGCACATTCACTTTTAATTTGAAGTCGGAAGGGTTGTACATAAGAATATTGAAAGGGAGAAAGATTGTTAACTTTGAAGGGAAGTGCGAAGATTGGGTAGGATGGATAACTATTACACCAGTAAGGCACATCCACTTTTAATTTGAAGTCAGAAGGGTTGTACAGAAGAATATTGAAAGGGAGAAAGATTGTTAACTTTGAAGCGTAGTGCGAAGATTGGGTAGGATGAATAACTATTACACCAGTAAGGCACAGTCACTTTTAATTTGAAGTCGCAAGCGTTGTACAGAAGAATATCGAAAGGGAGAAAGATTGTTAACTTTGAAGCGTAGTGCGAAGGTTGGGTAAGATGACTAAATGTTACACCAGAAAGGCACATTCCCTTTAATTTGAAGTCAGAAGTGTTGTACAAAAGAATACAGACCGCTGAGCTATGCTGGTTGTTAGGATAAAGGGACACTATTATAACTACTATAATTATATGAGAAGTAACGCGTGGTTTCAGGACGTTGTTGTGTTTGCTACCTGCGACAAGATGTGTCCCATATGGCAGCCCCTATGGGGCGAGCAGGGTGCTTGAGAAACGGCGCCGGCGCCTACGCATTACTACGTTTATAAAAATCAGGTCTGTCCGACCGTTGATGATGATTGTACAAAAGGTATTATACATGTATCTCATAATATACTCTAGTCTGTCTATTCCATTTATATAGTACAATATTTCAGAGTAAAAATAATATTAAAATCTATTTAACAATATTAAAATGTGTATATATATATATATATAAATGTACTGTTACTGCCACCTTAACTCACCTCAGCGGAGATACAGCTGGGTTTTTCCGAGCGCTGGACTAAATTGATTTATTAATTACATATAGAAGTTGACACGTTCGTTCAAGTAAAGTTAGCTCTCGTCGACTAAAATAGCAGGAATTATAAATGGAATAATCCTCGACCCGGGAGGACTCTTTGAAACACTAGAATATCCACTAAAACCCAGCTTAACCCTCTTTATATGAATATTAGGGACCAAATGTTCAGTGGCTCCGGATGAATCCGACTCAAGGTTCAAGAAAACGGAAGCAAACTGGTGAAAACAGGCGGACGAACATCAAGCGTACGTAATGTTATACTAAATAATGAATGAAAATATAGTCATAATTATAATTTATATCATTATTTATAACAACATACACAATGATAACATAACAATTTACACACAATGATAATTATATACAAAGTAAATATTGCTCAATGAATAAATGATGAAAAACATTGTTGTATACACTAAGTATAATGATGGCGCCATTTTATATACCATAAAATAATACAAAAATTATTTGAGCAACTTTAAAGTTTTGTTTTTATGAAAATACCTTTAAGAAAAGGCATACAGATTTTAAATGCCTCTTTGGTCTAGTGTTTAGCGTGTTCGGCTACAGAGATGAGGTCCTGGGTTCGAGTCCCGGGTAGGGCTAATGTAAAAATCGATATTGAATTTTTCTATTAAGATTTAATGAATATTTGCCCGAATTGGTAAGTAGGTGGTGTGCTCTACCCCCGTGCCTCGGAGAACACGTTAACCCGTCGGTCCGTTGGGTTCATCGCAGCATTCTGCGGGGTACGGGCCTCGAGGCAGGGCCTCATTGCCCGGGCATCTTTTCTCGGGCATTCAGTAAATGCCCGGTACTCTTTTTTGCCCGTATTTCATACGGGCTGGATCCCGCCGGCGACGCCAGCGGGTCCATCCTGGTCAATTCCGAGTGTTGTTGCTACCGCGTCATCTTCGCCGCTATCACCTACGGCTGGTGGTGGTGACAGCAGGAGCTCACGAGGCAGACGACGCCCAGTATTTGCCGTTCTTTGGTACTGGCTGGCAATGCCGTGGAGATGTGTATATGGAGAGTTATCCGCCAGGCGGAACATACTCCTCGCAAGCTGGCGGACGAACACCTCCACGGTTGGCGTCCTGGTATCACGATGGATAACGTCGTTCCTGACGTACCTCGGAGCTCCTACTATCAGACGTAGGCACTTGTTCTGCTGGACCTGCAACCTTTTTCTCTGATATCCTGAGCAGAAGGAGTACCAGGCAGGGGCCGCATACGTCAATCTAGAGCGGACGTAGGCTCCGTAGACCTTCAGTTTGGCTTTTACTGGGAGACTTGAGGTAAAGAGCGGCCAAAGCAGCGACCGGGCCGCCGCAGCCTGACCCACGGCGTGGGTCACCGTGTCCGCCAAGCGCAGCCCGCGGTCGATGCGGCACCCCAAGTAGCGCACTGAGGCCTGCCACTCCACGTCCTTCCCCCCGATGTTTAGCTGACGATGCGGCTGGTGACGGCCGAACATAATGGCCGACGTCTTGTCAACGTTGACAGACATCTTCCACCTGTCCAGCCAGCCAGGCAGCAGGTCCAGCAGCCGTTGTAATTTGTTAACGGCGTGTTGTTTCGTGTAAGATGACGCGATATACGCGCTGTCGTCAGCATAGAGTGATAACAGCACGTCCTTTTCCCTGTCGCCCTGAAGATGGTCGCGGAGGGTAGGGATATCATCCGTGTACATCGCGTACAGGCTTGGTGACAAGCAGCTGCCCTGGGGAACTCCGGCACGGATTTCGCGGGGCTGTGACTTCGCTTCCTCCACGGCGACGTAGAAACGGCGGCCCTCCAGGAAGGACGCCACTATACGCACGTAGGCAGACGGTAATGTAGTGTCCAAGAGCTTCGCCAGGAGGCCGGTGTGCCAGACTCGGTCAAAGGCTTTCTCCATGTCTAGAAAGACCCCGACAACGCATCTACCACCGTTCATCTCACTGGCGATGTAGTGTAATGTCCTCGTCAGCTGGAGCGTCGATGAGTGACTGCTGCGAAATCCAAACTGCTCCTCGCGCAGTGGGAGGTGTGGCAGCAGTCTTCGCAACAGCAGACGCTCAAACAGCTTGGCTACGTGCGGTAGTAGCGTAATTGGGCGATAGCTTCCTGGATATCTCCGGTCTTTGCCAGGTTTGGGAAGGGTGATGACCTTCCCCAGCTTCCACGTCGTCGGGAAATGTCCCGTGCGAAGAATTCCATTGTAGAGCCTCGTGAGCGCTGCGAGGGCCCTCTTGGGTAGCTGCTGTAACGCGGCAATGGGAACTCCGTCATCTCCCGGTGCCTTCCTCTTCGGTAGTTGGAGGATGGCGCGCCTTAGCTCAGACGGGGAGATGTATTCATTTCCCCGGAGCAGC
The DNA here is from genome assembly GCA_015832385.1 of Elymnias hypermnestra. Classification (NCBI taxonomy): domain Eukaryota; kingdom Metazoa; phylum Arthropoda; class Insecta; order Lepidoptera; family Nymphalidae; genus Elymnias; species Elymnias hypermnestra. The sequence continues at coordinate 1,548,169 of JACTOM010000847.1, read as the reverse complement.
GGCACCTCGGTTGAGAGGAATTCCTGCACCATCTCTTCCTGCTCCCGGTGGTGCGCAGTGATATCCCTATCTTTGGCAGTGGCGTTTGGTGTGAATTGTCCCTCTAGGTGCTCCGCCAAAATCTCTGCTCTGTCCTTGGCGGAGTATCGGTGGTGTGCTCTACCCCCGTGCCTCGGAGAACACGTTAACCCGTCGGTCCTGCGCCTGATCTCTCTCCGGTCTTGTCGGTTTGCTGTCACATCGGACTATGAGAGTGAAGGAATAGAGAGTGTACTTGTGTGCTATGCCTGCCTGTAGTGGAGCATCGTGATGAAAACCCTCTTCCCTATGAGTTAGGAGGCCTGTGCCCAGCAGTGGGACGTTAATGGGCTGCTACTTACCTTAATGCTTTTCAAATAAGCATAATACTGAAAACCCACCTTTAACGGCCTCGCTGGTACAATGGTGTTAGCGCGGGTTCCAACTGCACAATCAGAAGTTTTCTGATCAATTTCCGGTAGAGCAAATTTAGGAAATTATATTTTCTAATTTTGCTTAGAGCCTATTTACTACCCCATTTACGTAGACATGCCGACAACCAAAACAAAATTGGAACGTGGCTGTGTTATAGGCACAGCCGTTTTGAAGTGAAACTTCTTTAGAATAAAATTTCTACAACGTAATTGCGTGGTTAGCGTCACGAAGATGTGCAGCTTTTTTATGTTTGCTACATCATATCTTCCGACTAGGTGAACCAATCTCGATGATTTTTATTATATGAAAGGTGGTGCTTGTCGTAGGGTCTCAATTTTTTTAGTCCAGTTCTAATAATGAGAACACGTATAGGTCTTGATTTTGCATGTTCGTGACAAATGAACGAATAATATGGACGAATAACCCAAGATCACACCCACCGATTTCGATCAAGGGTTGTTTGGTTAGGATTTGGTCATGGGATCCCTGAAACAATAACGGAACTTTTCAATTTTTAGGAGCAGATTAACAATACTCGGCAAAATCTTTTATAGGCTATCCAGATATTTGAATCACCTGCCGTAACGTCGGTATGGTCAAGTGATTGTCGTAGTTAAATATGATGAATAATGGAACTCCTCAACGGCAACTCGAACTGTAAGGGTTCGATTTGTGGAGAATATCTAACTGTCTGTAAGCAAAGTGCAATGAGCTTAAGTTTGTTGCTGCATTGCAATATTTACTTAACGTATATTATGTGTGAAGCGATGGTAGCCAAATGGGGGGGGGGGGCTTGTGTATTAGTGATGAGCTCGATTAATATATAAAAGATTTGTAATAGCGGGTTCGATCCCGGGTGTGGCGGTACTAATTTAAATTTCACTTAGTGAAGTTGTTTCAATTAACCGTTGCTGTCTCATATGAGTAACATAGTTTTTTTTTTATAAATAAATTAAATTCGTTAGATTTCTAACATATCTTGCTTTTTCCCTTCCTCTAGGTCTCGGAAATTTATAGTTTAAGATTTATATAAATATAAACAAGACTTAGTTTCTAGTTAATTTACGGAGGCTATCCCTCCGTCGCTCGCTATGTGTTACAGTCCTTACTTAGCGTAATAAATTCTTAGATCCGTCACATATCCGGTGGTATAATTGAATTTCGGATGGAGGTGAAAGATATGTAGCTGCAACACCAAACTGTTTTCCCCCCATATTTTTAAGTGCCCCAACCCATGAAAGACAATCACTTTAAAAACTTTCGTTCCGGTACGATGTTGTGTGGAATCTACACTACGTATATTACCTTTTACCAGCTGCGTTATTCATGGAATGCATTCCAGCCATCTATCTTGGACTGTATCTTCATTTATCAAAAGGTGTTAATCGTGAAATATACGAATGGCCCTCTTATTTTTTTCGTTAACATCTAATAAACCTTTTAACGTCATACAAATACGCTATAATTGTATTAAAAACTGATGTTCGTTTAAAACATAGTAAATTATAATAGCCAATTAGTCTTAACGTAATTGTTGCCGAAGCTTGTGTTTTAATACAAGCTGCTATATTAGGAAACGGTTTGACGGTCTGCAGTAATTCGAGTATTGGATTCTGTTGTAGTGAATTTCCGATAACTTTTAGAAATTCTTTTTACAAGGTAAAGTAAGTGAAATTGTTTTTACAAGGTAAAGTAAGTAGTAGCCTATTATCGTCCGGCTGCTGAGCACGTGCATTCTCATTTATAGGAGGGAGAGTTGTTATAGTATGCACTGCCACAAGTGCACTCTCTATTATTTTACTCTCGTAATCCAATGTGACGGCAATCGTACATGACCGAGAGATCAGGTGCAGTACCGACGGCTCAACGTGCTCTCTCAGGCACGGGGTGGAGTACACCGCCGACTATCCAACTTCGGTAAAATACTGCGAATTTGTTAACAGAAAATATCGATTTTTGAATTCTCCTGACCCGGAACTCGAACCCAGGACTTCATGTCTGTAGTCGAACAAGCTGGTCACTAAACCAAGGAGGCAGTTACAAATATTATAAACTAATTGTTTTTTTTTATTTGAAGTAATAAAGAAGAAGAATATTTAATCTGTTGAAAATCACCCATATTTTCTCATAGCACTTCATTTTTTTGAGTAGTGCCCCTTTTCCGTAAAATCTTTACTAATATTATGAATACGAAAATAACAACTGTCTGTCGCTTTCACGCTAAAACTACTTAACCGATTTAAATGAAATTTGGTACACAGATAGTCTAGAGCCTGAGAAAGGACATAATACTGTTAGGTTATTGATTATGATGGTACATTTTTTTAAAAATTGCCTAGATTATTAAAAACACTATTCCATGCGGACGAAGTCGCAGTCAGAGATAGTTGTTAAGAAAGCGTCTGTGCTATGCGTATATGTATAAGATTTTAATCTTTTTCCTCATGCTATTGTTTTTATGTAGTTAAATAGAGTTGTTTAAGTGCAATTATCTTGTTTATTACACGTAGTCACACCATATTGTTATGTCGCAAGGCTATATTAAATATACACGTAATAAATGCAATATTTTAATAACAAAGTAGGTAAAAAATACACGTAGTTATTGCCTCATTAACATGATCTTCTCAGAGAAGAGCATGTTAATAAAATCTTTGTGAGACAAAATAAAAGATTTTTTTGATTCTCAAGATTAAGATTAACATAAATAGATGTATTTCCCGTTCCCGTCGACCACACGCGCAAAAAGTAGTTCTTGTTTGTATCATAAATTTAGTCTTCTGTATTTAAAAAATCATCATAATCGGTTCAGGTTTGACGAAGAAATCTAAGGGACTGTCTCTTAGATTTCTGTCGCAGTTGTTAGTTCTAGTATTCGCTGTAATATAACAATTATCGCAGAGGATCGTACAGCTATTAGTGTGATACATCCTAAAAAGTATATACAACAGGCGCAGGCGGCAGGGACATGTCGCAACAAGTTTATTGTTAGTGCGAAGATTCGTGAAAATCGTGGTCGAGGTACTCTATGTAACCAAAGTTCTGTTGATGATTTTTTAGGTTCAAAAAACGGGTTTGAAACAAGTAAAGCCTGGTATGTATTGGCTATGTATATGGCTATTAGAAAACATGTTTCAAATAAATATTTGTTCATACGTTTGTCTCTGAAATCAAACAGAATATGTTAATCTGTTTCCTACAGTACAGGCCATTGTACTCATCAGATGTTGAAAATGGTGGTAAATAAAGAAACAAGAATGGAACCTGTGATGGTTGCTTCGGCTTTTACTCAAGTTTCTCAAATGGATCTAATAGAAAAATCTGCAGCGATATAGATTTTATTGGAACGGATATAACTAACATTATATTTTTTTTTTCTGACAGATTAGCGTTTGAATGTGATCTCACCTGATGGTAAGTGATGATACAGTCTAAGATGGAAGCGCGCTAATCTGGTAAGAGGCGATATACCTCTTATGGTTTCTACGTGAACTGATTGGTAACCACTTCAGCTGAGCATGATATTGAGATACGAGTACATGATNTCTCTTTGTTTGGCGGTACGTTTTTGCTGGTAGGGTGGTAACTAGCCACGGCCGAAGCCTCCCACCAGTCCAGACTCAGACAAATTAGAAAATATAATTTCCTTAATTCGTCCTACCGGGGATCGAACCCGGGACCTCCGCTAGTAAAGCGAATACTCGCACCACTGCGCCAGTGAGGCCGTCAAACAGACGTTGTCATTGACGGACCCGATGACAATTTAAGTGAGAACTCTCACCGATTCCTAATACTTCGAAGAAGAAAACAACACGACGTCATAAAACTGAAAGAAATGAAATAATAATAAGCTCCCCTTAATGAAAGATGCTGGACGAGAAAAGAACAGCTAAGAGAACTCTTGAATTGTCCAAGCGAATGAAGATTTTGCTTTCAGGGAAGATGTTGCCAAGAAAGGTAAGAGTTTGGCTTCAGGAAAAGATCACAGCAAGAAAGCCAAGAAAGAGAAAAACTCTTCCCTGTAGACCAATTGAGGAAGCAACAATTTATCCTTTTTGCCTCAATTCTCTTGAAGGGATTGGAAGGGGATTGGATACAATGTGGAAACTGCAATTCTTGGATCCACGAAGTTTGTACGAATATATCAGAGCTATCAAAGCAGTATACATGCTATTATTACATTGTATAACTGGTCATATATTTGATGGCCGGTACTGGGAGCCAATTTTTACAGACTGATTTTTCCTAGTATTCAATTTCTTGTAATAAAATTGATTATTTCTAAACATGCCTCTTTTTTAGAGTTCTTCGTATTCTTATATTTGGAGTCGGTGGCAGTCAATGTAGGACCCTACCTATATAAGTATAGACTGTAACTATATACATAGCTACAGGCGAGAGCGGCGCGGGAGCTGCCAAGTGGACACGCGGGACACACCCACCTTGGCTGACGCCGACTCCAAACATAAGAATACCAAGAATTCTGAAAAAGCATACTCAATAATGTTTTACTTCTTCGACTATATTGATATATTTGTATATATAAGTTAAAGGTGGTTCTTTTTTGTTAAAATTTTTATTTATATTAAGCTTCTCTTTCTCCTAGGGGTACCGGAGCGGCTACCCTGCAAGTTATACTAATTTTGATACCAAAATCACGGCCGGTCGTTTAAAAACGCTGTAACTCCGTTAGTTTCACTCCGATTGACTTAAAATTTATACACAATATTCGCGACATATTGTCCTATGTAACTAGTCGATAAATACGAAAGTAATATTAAAAGTTATTGTATTCGATAATTTGGGATTTTCGAGTTGCTACTTGTTTGTTTTCTAGAGTCGATATAACTATATTTCCAAATATAAAACGAGATGATCTCCATAAGTATATTACTCAACTATTATTGATGATTTTTTTATTTAGCTAGATTTATTCATATTTAGGATGTTTCACTATAATTTTTACTTACCCTTTTTTCCAACTGAATTGATGTTTACATATGAGTTCTGCTTTATATTTATCTCTACAGGATAACTCATACAAACCGTTATTCTCTTTTACATATTACAAAAAAAAATGTTATTCACCAAGCTATTTTAAATAACACAGTATTATACCTTTTACAATAAAATATATTACAAAAATTGTATATTTCATGTAGATCAAAACTGTTCTAAACAGTATTTCATTTAGATGGATATCTTAAAAGATATCAGAGATTTAGAAGCGGTTGTACGGCGGTTGGTGGACCTTACGCTTCGTCCCAATTGGCAGCTAAACAACTAGTATAATTTTTTTGTTTCAGGTAACAAATACAGTCCTCTATTTTACAGAGGTTTTATGGCCGGATTTAACAGTATGGGATTTTTTATTTGCCCTTTTACATTTTCAAAGATATAGCCCTCAATGTTAGCAAGGTTAACAGCAGTCTGTGAGTAAATCGGCTATTAAAAAGTAACATTATTTATGCTAAATTGTACGTAATTTGGAAATCTTGTTAATGTTTCTTATAGCAATATAAAATATTCGCATATGTTATTTGTCTTTTAATCCTGTAAACCCTAGCAACACTTAGTTGTCCCGAAATATTTATAACGATGAGAGTATTTGCTTCAGGGCGAACTTATATACAATTTTATAATAATTTCCTCATATTTTTATATGAGGCTGTAAAGAAATCATAAAAAGGAAATTACCTTTAAACAAGTTACCGTCTTTCTTACTAATCAGGTGAGATCATAGCCAAATTTCTTATAGGGAGCCATTAAATAGTAGATTGTAGTGTAATTTTTCTCGTTTGTAGTGAAATGTTTTAATTTTCGAGTATATTCCATAATTTTCAAAGGTTTTTCATACATTTCGAGAATATTTCTTAATTTTCGAGCACAGTGCATACTATTGAGTATTTGTCACAATATCCGAGCAGTAATACATTATTGAATGATTGAGAAACACAACGAATAGAACGTTTCTTAATCATTTGTAAATGTATATGAAGAAAATATCTATTGTGAATATTTAACAATAATAATATTTTTTTAAGTTCTTTGGGCGCATGAGGATAAAATTTTTACAATAAAACGTATGGTTAGCGTCACGAAGACATGCTGCGTTTTTACGTTAGGTAGTTTTAATATTTACAAATAACATGTGGCATTTCAATTTGGCACTCGTCATTTAATAATCTAATAAACTATTTTCCATAAAATATTTCATAATTTCTATTATTGACAAAAAAACACATGGCATTTTTATTTACACTTCGTCAATTAAGATTATTTGTATTAATTTTCGACATTTTTAATATTTTAATGACAGTTAAATTCCTAACATCTTCCTTTTCCCCTCCTTCCATGTCTGAGAAATCTGAAGTTTTAGATTTGTATAAATATAAACAAGACTTAAAAATGAGTTGGCGAAGGAGTTTCACTTCTGATGTGTACTTTGTGTTTGTGTTTTGTATCATTAGTCATTGACTATCCTAATTTTATAGATTTTTAATATATCTAATTCTAAGATTTATACTTTTAAATTTTCTACCTAGGTCTCTTTTAGATTTCAATGTTGAGTTAGTCTGCAAGTTGAGTGTAATAAAATAAAACAACAATAGGTTATTTCGATAAAAGGGCAATTATAAATTATAATGAAATATCCTAAACAGGAATAAATCTAGCCAAACAAAAACTTATCAATAACGGTTGAGTAAATATACTTTTGGAGATCATCGCGTTTTATATTTCGATATATTGTTATATCGACTCTAGAAAACAAATAAGTAACAACTCGAAAATCCAAAATTATCGAACACAATAACTTTTCATATTACTTCCTTATTTATCAACTAGTCATTTTTGGATACTATACTACAAGAAATAAAAACAAAACTTGTGATGCCATATTTTAGTGATGAAGGTTCAGAATTGAGCATACGCATTTTTAATAAGATACCCGAATCACTCCGAAGCCACCGCATAGATTTAAGAAATATGTTAATAACGACCTATTACAAAAAGCATATTATAATATTGAACATTATTGAAATGACAAAGTTGTTTGGACTTGATTCCAGTGGCAAATGAAAGCCAAAACACCAAAGAGTAACCGTCGAGATTCTTCTCGGCTTTCGGTCGGTGATAGATTTGTTACCAACTACTTGAATAAAGAATATTTCTATTTTGATTTATATTTTGTTGCTAACTTTATATATTTATATAACTTTAGCGGAGTTATTCTAGTTTTGTTAGGGGGGGGGGGGGG
>JACTOM010000847.1:1418624-1540451 GCA_015832385.1 Elymnias hypermnestra | reverse complement strand
GGGGGGGGGGGGGGTAGAGTTTTAAATTATATTTTTTTTCTGAATGAATTGAAAGTATTGTAAGTACAAATTTGAAGTCAGTCGGAGTAAAACTAACAGAGTTACAGCATTTCAAACGACCGGCCGTGATTTCTGATTTTTATACTTGTTCGTTACCCCTAGGTGAAAGAGAAGAGTACCATATAAACAAAAGTTTTAACAATAAATAAAAATTTTAACAAAAAAAGAATCGCCTTCAGAACAAACTGTTACAAAATAATTGCGCATTCTTTTTTAGAGTTCTTCGTATTTTGACACCGACTCCAAATATAAAAAAGGCGGTTCTTTTTTTGTTAAATTTTTTATGATTTTTAGTATATCTGAAGTACACTAACAAATTTGTCTGAATATACCACCGTGTCGCACGTAATACACCTTATAATATGGCAATGCAGCAACAAACGTAAGCTCATTGCCATTTGATTACAGACAGTTATATATTTTGCCATAAATCGCACCCTTACTGTAAGCCGTTGAGGAGTTCCATTGATCTTCATATTTAACTACGACAATTACTTGACCATACCGATGTTACGGTAGGTGACACAAATATCCGGATAGCTTATAAAAGATTCTGCCGAATATCGTTAATTTGTTCTTAAGAATTGAAGAGTTCCGTCACTTTGTCATGGAGTCCATCATCAGAACCTTACCAAACTATCACAAAACAACTCTTGAAGTATATCCTTTCTAATAAAAAAAGAATCATCGAAATGGGTTGGCGTGATCCTGAGTTATTCGTCCATTTGTCGCGCACATGCTTACGCAAATTTAAGACATATCCGGTTTTGTCATGGAAACCATCATCAGAACTGGTTTAAAAAAAAATGAAACCCAATGACGAGCACCATTAAAAAAAATCATCAAGATCGGTCCATCCAGTCGGGAGATATGAGGTAACAAACATAAAAAATACAGACGAATTGATAACCTCCTCCTTTTCTTTGAAGTCGGTTAAAAAGAAGAAATACCTGGGTTATGATAAGTGCTATGCACGGTGGCTTCCTATTAAATAAATAAATTTCACTACAAATAGCAATTTTATTGAGAAAAAAACAACATATTTAAGACTATTTTATTAAATAATATTAATACATAATTATTGCATAAATCGCAGGTCACAACACAGTATAAATTGCTTTGAAATGTATATATATACATGTATCAGATTATTTTCCTTTCACTGTATACTTTGAGTATGTCTTAGTTGGGTCGTAGGGTTCCCATCTGGATGCGGGGAATATATGCTTATTCCTTTCATACCAGGACCTGAAATTACAAGTGCACCGCTTATATAACTGGATGTTTGCCGAGCGTCATCAGGCAGAAGTTATCAATGTTGTATAGCACATAATAAACGAAAAAATTTAAACACCCGTGTTTCTTATACTGATGACAGGACTCGCTTGTTGCCGAGCATCATCAGGCAGAAGTTATTAATGCTGTATATAAATAAATATTTTAGGAGCTATAGCAAAAACAAAAAAACAACCGCGTATCGCACACCGATAACGGGACTCGCATGTTGCCGAGCGTTATCATGCTGTATATAAATAAATATTTTACGAGTTACGACTAAAATAATAAACGAAAATTTAAACAACCGCGTTTCTCACACCGCTAACATGATTCACTTGTTGTCTAGGGTCATCAGGCAGAAGTTATCAATGCCGTACATAAATAAATGTTTTAAGAGCTATAGCAAAAAAACGAAACGTGAACAACCGCGTTTCTTTCGCCGTTAAGGGGACACGCTTCTTGCCGAGAGTTATCATGCAAACGTTATCAATGTTGTATATAAATCATTTAGTTTAATGTCCCGTGTATAACACAGTACAAACCCCGACGTAACAAAATTGAAGGGACTTAAAAATATACGCTGTTTATATATAATGACGTTTCGTTATATAGAGAATTGGGCAAGCTACGATTCGTTTTAAAAGTTAACTACTTGGTGCTTACATTGATCGTTTTATGAAGAGTTTAACGTGTCTGAATCTATTGAGTAATAAAAAAAAATAATAATATTGATTTATTTCAGGTTAAGACCCAAAGAAATTACATAACCAAGTAATATTAAATTGTGGAATCAAATTGATATGATACGTTATGTAAAAACTAAAAGTACCGTTAAATAGAACTCTCAGAACAATAACACTATCCATCGACGTTGTGCATTGATTAAAAATCCATTAAACTGTTTTAATTACATGCATACGTAACTTTAAAGTATATTTTTGAAGTGAAACTTCTTTAGGCGCATGAGGGTAAAGTTTTTACGAATGAAACGCGTGGTTAATGTCACGAAGATGTGCAGCGTTTTAATGCTATTTTGCATATAACATGTGGCATTTTAATTTGCCACTCGTCATTTAATATAGTATTGACAAAACTACTAAATGACAAAAACACGTGGCATTTTATTGACAATTCGTCATTTGAGATTATTTGTATTAATTTACGAAACTTTATATTTTAATGACAATTAAATTAATTAAATTCTTAACAAATCTTCCATTTTCCCTCCCTCTAAGTGTCGGAAATAAAAAGTTTTACATTTGTATATAAATAAGACTTAAAAATTAGTTTGGCAAAGGAGTTTCACTTCTGTCCTGTGTACTTTCTAAGCACACACTTTAAATTTTTTGTATTGCCGACAGGTTATGGCTTGATAGTGATCCTGTTATGTGGCAGTTAAACAAACTTGTCCTCTTTGTTAAAAACTATTTATTCACTTAACTTTATAATATAAAATAAAACTACACGATAACTTAATTACGATTTAAAAGAAGCAGAGTAATGAGAAACAGAGTAACAATATTAGAACTAAGAGTGTTGGATATAGAATGTATGAGTATTAGTGAATGAGGGAGTATTTATATAGGACGATGTGGTAGGGATGGAGACGTGGAGGGTGTGAGAGGGTTGTTAACTTAACTAGCTTGTTTATTGTAACGAACCTTATCTACTAATTGATGTTTACAATGATAATGAGTGAGTACTAATAACAATATGGAATGATAATACTGAAGGTCAATAAATGAGGAATTCTATATGTATTGATATGAGTATTATATAACAATCCGACCTGATGATACAATCTAAGATAGCAGCGCGCTAATTTGGTAAAAGACAATTAAAATCAAGATATATAAGTGTTAGTTAAAGAAAGGCGTTATTAAAGAGTAAAATAATTTTTCATCATACCTGACGAATGATCGTAATAAACATTCGATTAAATAGATGTGTAATTTAGGGCGAATGCCTCAAATTTTCGACGCATGCGCGCTTGTTTTATATTTTGTGACTATTCAATTTGGTCGGGTTGTGACTTCAATTGATTTTGAACTTTGTGCAGCGGTAATAAAGTGCAATTGACTCTTTGACGTTAAGAACACACCTACATTGCTTAGACAACAGTGAGTACATGTAGTTTATTATGAACTTTATTGAATAACAATAAAGGTTCAATTGACTTTACATTCTAGTTAGAAAACGTTTGTATGGGAAGTAGGAAAGGGCTGTTTTTAGGGGTTTCCCCTGCAATTATTCGAACTTGTCTCGCCATAAAAACCATCCTTAGACTTCAACGAACATTTAAAAAAAAGAATTGTCAAAATTGATCCAGGCGTTGTTGAGTTATGCGCTTACCAAAACATTTTGAGATTCATTGTTATATTATAGATATGCACCACGGGACGAAAGTATGGTATCGCCACCCGCGTTTTTATCGCGAGCGACGATGTCATACTTTCGGTATGTAATGAACTATATTACATACCGCAACAGCACTTTCCCCGCATGTGAGTCCTGTTTCTCTTGTGTCGCATCGTTCACTAATCTTATGTCATCGGAAGCGTCGAATTGAAACAATGGACCGCTCTTGCCTCTCGCCTAGATATATGTTATATAAATTTAATATTCATATTCAAATTCCCAATTCTTAAACCAAAATTAATATTTTAAAAAACAATGTGTTGTTTACCTATTTTATACAATAGTATTCCACTCGTTCATTATCAATTGTCTCTCTCTTTATTACTTCTATAATATACATATTATATTATATTTATATAGATATATGAGTTTACCTAGCAAACGTTGTTTTGCCATATAATTACTATTATCGCTATTAAAAATTAGGGGTCGGTAATAGAAAGGCGAAAATATAGGGTTGTATGTATTGTGTGCTGTATCACAAAAAAATAAAAAATTTCGTCCAAAAATTTAAAAAAAATTTAAGGGTGAACACTTACGGGTATGGAATATAGATAGTAGCCGATTCTCAGACCTACGCATATAAAATTTGGTACAAATCGGTAAAGCCGTTTCGGAGGATTACGGTAACTAACATTATGACAGGGAAATTTTATATATTAGATATTACATATATGCAACCTCTCTTATACACACATCCACTACAAAAAGGTATCTTATTCTGTTTAACGGAACTATGACTAAAATCATGTAATATATCTAAAGTTACTTTTCTTAATGATAACCTATTTCTTCGGTTATATGCATTTTGATCAAAATTTTGGAGATTGGTGCTGTAAACTAGTTCGGCTACAGAGGATCCACATAATTTGTGAGCCACTGTATATATTAGAATTACTTAAGTTAAATATATATACAATACATATGTTGTATTAACTGCCTTATTGGTCTAGTGGTTAGCATGTTCGACTATAGACATGAGGTCCTGGGTTAGAGTCCCGGGTCGGGTTAATTCGAAATCGAAATTGAGTTTTCTATAAAAAATTTCTCAACATTTGCCCGAAGTTGGGGAAAAATTGGCGGTAAAATCCACCCCCGTGCCTCGAAGACCACGTTAAGCCGGGGTACGTCCTGCGTTTGATCTCTCCCCGCGAATGTCGGAGTAAAGGAATAGAGAGTACACTTGGGTTCTATGCCATCCAATCCGCAATGGAGCAGCTTAGTGGGTCTTTGCTCTAAAACCCTCTCTCCTATGAGTGAGGAGGCTTGTGCACAGCAGTGGGACGTTAATGGGCTGCTACTTACCTTTTTTTTTACCTTACATATGTATGAAAATAATATCATTAAAATTGATATCTGAGAAGATATCAGAGACTTGAAAGTCGGAGGAACAGCGGTTAGCGGGCCATACGTATCGACCAGGATAGCAGCGGTCGGCGGGGGTGTGGCAAAGTTTCATAAGTATCGAATAGATAACCCATAAACCCAGGTTTAAGTGTATTCTCTATCTCAGTAGAATAATTGTAAAGTATTATATATAGATTACAATTAATTTAAAATAATATTATGAAGAGTAAACATTTGTGTTTTTGTATGTATGTTTGAAACGTTTGCACACAAAAACCACTGGACCGTTTTCAATTTTTTTTTTCACCATTAGAAACCTGCATGTTCATTGAGCTACCTACATAGACTATAGTAGTACTTTCTCAAAAAAAAAAAATATGGACCCTTAATAAAAATGCATTAATACAACCCAAGGTGTGAATAAATTGGTCACATAAAGTCTGTCATCGCGTGCGCTGCGGAACCTATTGATGATAGAAAAAAAAAATGTTCCACAATATTATAGAAAATATTAATATCTACAAAAAAGTCCGCGATACTATATGTCCAACTACTGTAGTTATGCTAATTAAAACTATTTTTTTACATTTTAAAAGTTAATAAAAGTGCATACAATATTCAAACAGTATTACTCATATCTCTGTATTAATCCTTATCCTATTAAATGATTTTATTCAAGACCGTTTCAATACCTGTAAAATACTTTATAAATGATTAAAATCGGACATTCCATTCAAAAGATCTGAAGCAAATTGCAGCGACCCTTGTGATACCAATTATACCCACCGATTTACCTTTTTTTTATTGCCGACAGTTTAGCGCTTGATTGTGATCTCACCTGATGGTAAGTGACGATACAGTCTAAGATGGAAGCGCGCTAATCTGGTAAGAGGCAATATACCCCTTACGGTTTGTACACAGCATCGTACCGGAATACAAATCTCTTTGTTTTGGCGGTACGTCTTCGCTGGTAGAGTGGTAACTAGCCACGACCGAAGCCGACCAGACCAAACTTAAAAAAGCGAGCAATTTAAAAATCTTTCTGTTGAGTAATTTTAAATTTCCTTATTTCGGACATTCTACGTAAATGATATTACTTATTTAAAAATGTATTTGTGAGATACATTCGTTGTAAATTAAAATCTGTATATTGATTAGTTTATGAATGTAATGTGTATGTAACTATGTGAAATAAAACCTTAATGTTAACGAAAATAAATGTATAGACCGACTTAGTACTTTCCACTGCCACGAGATCTGTATCTACGCGGGTTAAACCGGAGGGCACAGCTTGTGTTATATAAAACAAAAAAAATACCTTAGTAACTATAAAGTCGTAGAATGTATAGTGATGTGGCAGTATCAAGTCTTCTTTCACATACATAAGTTGGTCAGCTGATACTGTTTTCAATTCACTAAACTCCGGCCTCAATGTATCTAGGCACCTTTGGAGGAATTGATATATGGAATTTCCTGAAAACAAGTTAAAAAGTTAAGCCTCCTTACTCATAGGAGAGAGGGTTTTTGAAATGAATTTTGAATTTTGACTCTCCTAGTCCGATGGGATCACAGTCCGACTCCACTAGATAGATATGAAGGACAGATATGAAGCACAAGAGTCAAGTATAGACAGTATTTCAAATAAAAGTGCGTGCCTGCGTACAAAATACACTTGTCAGAAGTGAAACTTCTTCGGCGAACTAACTTTTAAGTCTTGTTTATATTAATACAAATGTAAAACTTTAGATTTCCGAGACTTAGAGGAAGGGAAAAGGAAGATATGTTAGGAATTTGCTTGTCGTTAAAATATTAAAAGTGCCGAAAATTAATACAAATGATTTATTGAAATCTCAAATGATTGTAAATGAAAATGCCACGTGTTTTTTTGTCAATATTAGAAATTATTAATGAAAAATAGTCTATTAAATTAGTAAATGACGAGTGGCAAATTAAAATGTTATTTGTAAATTAATTATAATAAATAACATAATATTAACACTACCTAACCTTCAAACGAATTAGCATAAAAAACGCATCACATCTTCGTGACGCTAATCACGCGTTTCATCCGTAAAAATTTTACTCTCAGGCGCCTAAAGAAGTTTCACCGAAATATTTTTTTGAATAGCGTAAAGCACCTTTCGTACTAACATATGCTTGTTTAAGTATCATATTTTATTAGGTATATAATATTACAAAAAAGGATGTTAAATCTGGTAATTTAATCGTCAAAATTACAAAAATATCAAAACGGCGAAAATGCAAGTAAACTCTTTATATGTATAAATACCTTTTTTTAATGTCACATTCCGTCTGTGTCCTGAACCATCCCAATAGCTAAATGTAACAGTTATAGGTTCATCTTTTAAACTGGCTTGTGTCATTACCCATTCCAGTCTTAACTCTTCTCGTAATTTTAAATCTGCTTCCTCTCTCTCTCTGTCTGGTAGAAAGGAGGTGTCAACATCTGGATTCTTTTTTATTTTTTTAGACACCTAAAAATTAATCATCCGATCATCAGGCAACTCTTATTATTTGTATAAACTATAAAATCGATTACCCAGCCCTCAACTATGCAGATTCATGATAATCTACGACTAACAATTGAAATCAATTATATTGTATGTTAAATATCAGAGAGTTGAATTTATGCAAATACAAATGCATTAGGACTCACGTTACATGTAAATGAATAGCAAGAAATGCAAGAAGACGAAACAGAAGAAAATGATGAAGGACCATTTCATGATGAAGCACTTCAAGCTGTGGAAAGAGCTTTCATGTGAAAAGCAAACATGGCTGCTTTAATAAGTAAGGGAACAAGATACATCCCTAACATACCTAAATAACAGAGCATAACACTGTAAGCCATGTCCAGCTTAAAGGAATTTGTGATAGAACAACATTGAAGAGTTCAATAATGAAGTTGCTAATGTTATATGACAATTACCAAATATATAGTTTAAAACAAAATTATATTTATTTATTTATTCTTACTGCACACATACATACAAAGTTTAAAAAAAAGAGAAATACAATATTATAGATAAAGGCGTACAAGGGCTGTCTTATCACTTAGAACAATCCCCTCCAGATAATCTTGGATATAGTAACCCATAAAAGTACTGGGTAAGTGCAATAGAGCTACATATTATAATTACTACTACTAGAAAAGTACTAAATAATATAGATACAAAAAGAATATAGACAATACGCACATACATATATGTTATATTATATACATATATATTCAATAAATTACTAAAATTGCATATTGTAACGGACTCGTCCGTACATAAATAATTATATTTATGGATTTTTCATACTTTCATACATATTGTAAAAAGAGTATAAAAATATATTATTTATTAATCATAAAATAAAATTAATATATTAAGAAGATTAAATCAGCAAATAATTACAAAATATTATTAAAGTCGGATTCACGTATAGACGGGGCGCGTTCGTGTATTGAACCGCGCGGATCGTCACGACAGCCTCCGCGCATATATAGGGAGTGGTGAGCGGCGCGAAGCGACGCGGCACGGAGATGTCGCGAATGTATGACTGCATGTATTGTATGAGATTATGCGCCTAGCGAATAGAGGGACCGAATTTAAATATTAAAACAATATTTAAATTATAATTAAATATTATAAATAAAATAATAAATGTCATACATTACTACTGGGGCGATACACATATTAGTTGAGTTTATCTTGACTATTTCGAACGAGCGTGCTTCGGCATGCCTACAGTTGGTGTTGCGATCCTACCTTTCACTAGGAGAGGTTGGGGTTCGACTCCAGCTTATTATGGTGTCTTAAATGATACTTTATGGAGGTGACTCCATGAAGTAGTGTAAGACATCGTACTGAATATTACTTTGGTGCGTACTGGGGTCGTCTTGGGTTTCAGGCCTGTATTGATTTCGATCTTTATAGCGAGCCTCGCTCAAGGGCTTCCCCAGGCTGTTCGTCGTTAGGGCGGGGTTTCAGGCCTGTGGCCATTGTGTTACAGCGAGCCTCGCTCCACCTTGACGGCAGACAATCAAAGTTACTGTAGTTGTTTTGGGTGATACGGGTTGTGTTTCAGGCCTGTTGTAGCCTCGGCTATGGCAGTGAGCCTCGCATAACTTTGGACGCCTAGGACTCTAGAGTAGTGCTAGTACAATGTGGTTTCTGAAATGTTACTGATTGATGATCCGGCGCTATAAGCGTCGTCATCGTTAATCGGTAGTGCTAGAGCCATGACCGAATGTTGCTAGGCGTTGCGTTAGCTTCTGCGTAGCAGTGATGGACAAATGAACACTGATCTTGTGGGCTTGCTCACATGTGAAGTGTTCGCCTGTTAGGGACAATCTCTTAGCTTACTATTAAATGTAATAAAAATGACATTGTAGCATGTCATAGATATAGGGCCGCTGGTCGGGCCTTTATTATCAAGGCTGCGGGCTAGCTTATAGACAGTGTGGCCTGCATATCCCTTTGCTTTCAGTGGCTTGCCACGAATATATAATGAACCAATGCTTTTGTTGGGTTGAGAGCTCAGCGACTGGACACTCTGTGTGGGTGTGAGGCCTAGCATATGTGGATCAACGACATATTATATTATTATACAACATTCCCACCGAGGTGGTGACATATTATACATCTATGCAGTCGATCACAAGACTTAAAATATGTGATTATTATTATTATACCACGAATCCCACCGAGGTGGGGATACATACATCGATCTAGTCTAACACTGGACTTAAAACATGTGTAATATATGCGGTGTGGTCCGCCTGCCAGATACTCCTGATCTGTGTAATTGATCTGACAAGATGCATTGGTGATTTATATATCCCATTATAACGAAATCGCGCTTTGCGCATTACAAACATGGCTAATGCCTCATCACAGCTTCGGCTAACAAAATATATGGATTTCGATCCTCGTTTGAATATACCTTAGAGACTTGTCTCTACATATTGACAAAACATATCCGGGCTTTAGTCCCGATGACACAACCATCGAAAGATCATACGCCGCAGGCGCACTATAAACAGGAATCCCTATCCAGGGAGGGGAACTCATAGCACGGGTCGGAGTTCATTATCCCTGGCGGGTGTGGAGCCAGTCTTTGGATCACTCTGGTACCTTATTCATATTATAGTATTAGAAGGTACCTGGGTGCCCATGGTAGGGATTCCTTCAGCGGTAAGTGGTTACTCCACTTACTGCTTATTTTTATATGCGATAGAAAAGAAGTCTGTTGATAGACCTTCCTTGATGGCTATTATGATACATTATAATATTATCCCACAGTCATCCGTGAGATGACTGTGTTTTATTTTATTAAAACAAAAGCTACTGATCCAATGGATAATATTTAACATATAATTAATGTTCCCTGAAATTACTATTTGTAATGCCTTATGGATATAATAAAATAATATTAAGATTATCAAATTTCACATTCACTTTACCTCTGACGCTCTAAAAGGATTTGGATTACTATGAATACAACATATTAATGGGTCCTAACTAGCTGGACGATCATACATGGCCAAATATAAATATCGTATTATACTCCAGCTATGCTTTTAAATTATGCCAGATGCGAGAGGATGGTTTATGTATATATTTTTGTTTATAAAAAAAAAAAAGAAAAAATTATATTGAGTATTGATGAGTGAGGTCGATACAGTTACAATATATACCTACATAACAAATATATATCATAGATATAGAGACACATCTAAATATACAAACGGAATTATTGTGCGCTACTTAGATAATATTCTTTCAAATGTCCTTTGAAGATAGTCAAGGACTCAGATTGCTTAATTACTAGTGGAATCATTCCACAAATTCAGTTTTAATTGTGATTAATCTACACATGTATCGAATATATAATAAAATAAATGGGATCCTAGATGTGCCAGAAGTCCTATCGAAAATTAATTTTCAGTTATCTCAAATGTTTTCCTCAGGTGCAATACACAAATCTAGAATTGTTCGCCCCAATCAATAGATTAGTAAAGATACAGAACAGTTAATGCAATAAGAAAATATATATTTTTTTCTAACTAATAACAAAATACTACGGTTCATGTTTAAGACTGCAGTTTTTTGTATATTTATGTAATCTAAGAAAATTGCATGTACAAATGTAAATACCTCCATACATCTTATGTTGGAAAATAAACATACCTGCATATTTAGCGGAACATAAAAAAAAGGTTTGATATCAGTATCATATAAGATTGCTGGCTTGTTTATAAGTCATTTAATTAAAAAAAAATCATTTCAAATTAAGAAAACCACTGAACATCATGTAATTGTTTTAATCACATTTTATGTAATTGTTTTAATTTTATTCAAATACACCTTATCTGGACCGAATTTTGAGTATTTCTTCCTTCTGAGTTTGTTTTCAAAATTTCCCTGAAATACTGTTTTTTTTTGTTATTTTTCTTTTTGGAGTTAAGGACTGAATTAGGCCTGACTTAGCCCCAATGGAGATTGCCAGGGCACTCAAAATGCTAAAACATGGTCAAACCTACAGAGTGATGTCCAGAGATCTTCGTCAACCAGTTCCAGCGATCCAACAGTTCAGGGAGACCGGTACTTATGTGAGAAGAGCAGCAAAAGGCAGAAAAAGACGCATTTCGTGTAGGGACGATCGTTTCATTCGGCTTCGTGTACATAGGAACCCCCGTTTAATGCCCTCCAAGCCCGACATTAATTAGAAAGTGTGGGGTGTAACCGTAACTGAGCGTATGTAACAAAGAAGGTGACTGCAATCTGCTATTTTAGAGAAGTTTTAGAAGCAAATGTTGTACCAGTTGCCCCATATATTGGTGATGATTTTGTTTTTATGCAGGGATTACCCTGCATAAAAACTCTCCCTCTCAACCATATCTTAATGATATGAATATCACTGTTATGGAGTGGCCGGCAAGATTACCCGATATGAAGCCAATAGAGCACGTTTGGGAATTGTTGAAGTAAGAAAAGTTAAGTCCAGAATTCCAGCCCCTACCAACATGGGTGAACTGCGAATCGTTGTAGTTGAGGAATGGCAGAGACTATTTCAGGAGACCATCGATAACATCATTCTTAGTATGCCTAGACAGGTAGAAACTTTAATAAGAGCACTTGGAGGAAATACGTGATATTAATCACTATTTTTCTAATTGAGTTAATTGTTAGTTTAATATTAATTTTCATTGTTCCCAGTTACATAAAATAGTACAAAAATGTACCATTTTTCACAAAAAGCCTTTACTTGCAAAATGTGTTCTTAATGTGAACTCATTTTCACTGAAACAAATGAAACTTTAAATAACAAAAGAAGACTATTAAGTAGATTTTTAAATAAAACCATATTTTTTCTAAACATAGACTTTTTTTTGTGTTCCACTTAATATGCTGGTGGTGTGTATATGTCTTAATAAACATTGATTTTTGTTGATACATTCTTGTTGTTTTTAATGAACAACATAACATTACATACACATAAAACTCATTTCTTTAAATACAATCGGTTCTCCAGAATGAACCAAGTACTCTTGTAACTTCTGATGAGGATTGACCTCAGCAAACATTACATATTCTTACAACTTTGCTTACAGCCAGGGGACTGATCACAAGTTACAGGGAAAAGGAAATAAAATATCCACCTCCTAAAGATCAATTTTTTTCAAACTTATAGTGAAGTAGACCAATAAAAAAAATTATATTTACTGTTTCACTTTGGTCTCTCCATGTAGTTTCTGTCTTTTCATCACTTTCATCACCACTATCCTCTTCACCTTCATTTAAATCAAATGAAAGTGCTTGAATCTGAAAAAGTTGTTGTTTAATTAAATTTAAAATACTTTAGGTGGCTGTCACATTTACAAATCTTTTCAAAATTAGCTCCCACAAAACAAAAATTTTTCATTATAGTCACATTTAATGTATGAAAATTTTTATTGGTATTGCCTATCTTTGATATCAATTAATTCAACAAGCTCTGTAAAACTGACTGTGGGTTATATAGTACTGAGGTTGGAAATAGATGGAAAAAATACAGCACGTTAAAATAAAAATAAAATGTTTTTTACCTGTCGTTTTTGTTTATTTTTTTGTGCTTGCTTAGCTTCAATTTCCTTTTGGCGTTCCTTTTCTTTTTCAGCTTTTTTTTGGGCTAACTTTTTCTCTCTTTCCCTAACTATATGTTCCTGTTTCGCTTTCATTTCGTCCAGAGTAACCAGCCCAATTGTGGAACTTTTAAGTTGCTGCTCCACTGCGTCATAGTGTGTGGCAAATTTATTTTCAATATTATCAATTTTGAGATCTTCTTCGATTTTCTTTTTGCGTAGTTCGATCTCTTGTTGAGCTTTTTCTCGTTTCTTCATCAAATGCATGGCTCTGCCTGCCTCAGAAGCAGCTCCCTTATAGTGTGCCATGTTTTATTGTTCAAAAGAGTTTATTTAGGGACGAAACTATTTTATGATATTACCAAGGAAGCCCTCACACAAATTTAAATTTATTTATTACTATTGGAATTCTCAATAATTCATGCAAAATGTAGAACAAACAATGAACTCCGAGTTTTAGACGATAACAAATAACATTGGTCAGTCACAGACTAAGTAGAACACTATTTGACAACTGACACTCATTTTTTTATTACATCGCTATCTGGGTTTTAACGCTTCAGTAATAAATTGAATTGTATGTACAGAACAGTATTAACAAAACATTTAATCTAAAAATACAAAATTATAGTTTTAAATATATATAAAGTTAACATTAACGTAAATAAACAAGAAGTAACTAAGCTAACTTTAAAGTTGGGTTAGCTGGCAGTGTTACCTCTTTGGACAGGGATACTTATACGCTGTAAAATACAGCATATTTTCAACGTTGTAGATACAGTATAAACTGCCTCATTGGTCTAGTGTTCAGCATGTTCGACTACAGACATGAGGTCCTGGGTTCGAGTCCCGGGTCGGGCCAATTCAAAAAAATCAGTATTGAGTTTTCTATTAAGATTTTCTCAATATTTGCCCGAAGTTGGAAGTTGGCGGTGTGATCCACCCCCGTGCCTCGGAGAGCACGTTAAGCCGTCGGTCCTGCGCCTGATCTCTCTCCGGTCGTGTCGGATTCCCGTCACATCGGACTATGAGAGTGAAGGAATAGAGAGTGCACTTGTGTACTATGCCTGCCAATCCGCAGTGGAGCAGCGTGGTGGGTCTATGCTCTAAAAACCCTCGCTCCTCAGAGTGAGGAGGCCTGTACTCTGCAGTGGGACGTTAAAGGGCTGCTACTTACTTTACTTAGATACAGTATGATTTTGGAATTATGCCATGGGTTACATACCATTGAAAATGTATTTTTGGATTACCATCCATAATGGTAACCCAAAAATACATTTTCAATATTTGTATTAAACCTACTGTTTTTATTTGGTTTCATTTTATTTATTAAAAGGTTATTTTCGATTCGACTTTAAATATTCAATGCATCGGTGCGATCCTTTAAACTGGTTTTAATTTTATTACATCGCGTAGAAGATGCAGAATCTGGCTGTCCATATTAATGATACGTCTTATTTTCGATGGATTCGATTTATTCTATTTAGATATCACAACAGATAGATAAGTCTTAATTCACAATATAAACATGATTGACCATTTTTATTCTGATATATTAAGGCTGAACTGACATACGTGAAAACCAATAATTAAAAGAACCTTATAATTGATATAATGCTATAATTTATATACAAACTTAGACGAATTATTTAAAAAAAATATTTATTTTGATTTGGGCATTCTTGCTAACCAGTATATAGATATTATCTATGATTTTTGCGTTAACGCCTCTCCATATCTTGGGTAGGACTAGGAATGACATTGGCAGTGACAAGTGACAGCGCGCGCAGCCCGGTATCGATTTGACAAATCTTCTCACATCAAGTTGTTATTCAGATACCGGCCTTCCACAATTATATTTCATTATTTGCAAATATGGACCGAACTGTTATATTTCCATCTCCCAACTGGTTCCAAGTTTCAGTGCTAGCTGTATCTAACGACGGTTGGCTGATTTATGGAGGTCCCAGTAAAAGCCTCTGCCTTTTGGAACCAATGAAATCTAAAAATCCATCAATTAGTGAAAGCACCATTTACGAAGCTCACGTTGTTAATAGAGCTCACATGGAAAGGTATCCTACAAATTTTGGTATTCTTCAATGTTTACTACTAGTGCATACTCCCCCAATATGTATGTCGTTCAAATTTCCAAACGTTAAAACATGCTTTTCTCCAAATCCTATCCAATTCGAATTGAAAATTTTCATGTGTCAATCTTGATGTTAACCCATTGTTTCCACATAATAGTCAAATTTGTTATGGAATAATTGCTTAAACATACAAATCTACATCTGCTGATGGGTATTTAAAAGGAAATGAATTGAAAATTTTGTTTTTTTATTTTTTATTTTCCAGGATTATAAGCGTGGATATTTGTTGGGATTGGCCTGAAAAGAAATTCTTTCTTACTGGTAGTGCTGATGGAAGTGTGAAGCAGTGGAAATTGGAGTTAGCCCAGGATAAAGCAAAGATTAAATCTACTCATTGTCTTGATGTACATTATGTAGACAAAGAGGTTCATTTTTACATTTTTAATTTGTTTTAAATGATAATTTTCTATATGTACCTTACATCTTGCTATGTTATAATTCTTTGTGAATGCCAACCTCTTCAATTTTGATATAGTACATACTATAGTAGAATATACTATAAGTGTTTATTAGCTTAAAACTTTCCAATGAATTTTAAAAGTGACATAATCTAAAACAGTACAAAATATTGAAATAGCTAATTCTCACCGGAGGAGGGAGGGTGCCAGGAGAGGCCACTTCGCTTGCCCACTCCCCCTCAACTATACCCTTAAGTCTAATTCATCCAGGGCTCCAGAGGTGAATGTTTTAGTAGACATCTGGACCCTAATATCTGGATAAAGAGGGTTGCTCAGGGTTTTAGTGGGTATCCTGGTACAGCTCTCGAGTTCTACAACCCCCGATATAAGTTTATATACTTCATCCAACACCCTTAAATCATTTCTCAGCGAAAAAATTACTATATGTATAATATTGTATGTTAAATATGGCATGCTGCGAATATATTTCTTTTAGTCCTATCTTGTATCTGGCTATATGCATAGCTAGTATATTTCATCAAATTATCTATATTTGTGAATTTTCTTTGCTGAAAAATTGTTTTCTTTATGAATGTTCTGGATTCTACAAGCTGGTGATTTTTTAAAATGAAATCTATAAGATACTTCTGGGCCTATCACCTATATTTATTATGAAGTATATCATTGTCATAATGTACATCTGTGGGAGTAGTCCTTTGAATATAATCTTTTCTGTTTATTTATTGCTGTCAAATTTGTCAGCAATAAACAAACTTGCTTTTGAAAATTGAGTTCTTGTATTTACTATACATCAATTAGGATCTTGTGTTTCTCTAAGAGGGAATTTTAAAGAAGAAGTTGCAATATATATGTAATAATATGTTATATATTCATGATAATATACATTTATTCAGTAAGAAAAGTGAAATACACAATTTTAATACAAGAAATAAAAACAAACTTGATATTCCATGTTTTAGAGTGAAGTAGGTTCAGAAATCATTTGTCGGGTTGAGCATACACATTTTTAATAAGATACTTCAATCAGTTTTAGATTTGCCTCGACATAATTTTAGGTAATATGTCCGAAACATACTTTTACAAAAGGCATATTATAATGTTGAAGATTATTTAAGTGATAGAAATGTTTGGACTTGACTCCAGTTGCTCACAGAACCAATATATTACACATTGTAGCATATAAAACTTTTTAAAAGAGTAACTGTTTAGTTTCTTGCTGGTTTCTTCTCAGAGGATTCAACTTTCTGAACCGGTGGTAGATTTGTTACCAACGGACAGATCACTGACAATTCAAAAGTGCTTTTTGAGCCTACTTGAATAAAAAATATTTTGATTTGATATAATTAAATTTATATTAAAAATTGAGTGAGATTTTGTAATTTCCTATGATCGTAAGATGTGAATGGCTAACTTTGTAAATGGTAATTTACCTCTTTTGGTTTTACATATCCTAACAAAGAAACTCAACTTTTTTGCTTTTTGGTGATACATCTTTGGTGCTAAAGTGGTAACTAGACGCTGCCAAATTCTCTTACCAGGCCAGATTAAAAGCAGTTAGGAAAAGTGATTTCCTAAATTTTCTCTGCAGTGAATTAAACTTACAAAGTGAGTCCGTAAGCACCATTGCACCAGCAAGGCCATTAAATCTTCAATTACCTAAACCTTACTTTTCAACATCTCATTTCTTGTTAAAAAGCTGATTTTCTACTACTATTTAAAAACAAATTTGATAGAACTAGACGGCCTCGCTGGCGCAGTGGTGCGAGTATTCGCTTTGCTAGCGGAGGTCCCGGGTTCGATCCCCGGTAGGACGAATTTAGAAAATTGTATTTTCTAATTTGTCTGAGTCTGGACTGGTGGGAGGCTTCGGCCGTGGCTAGTTACCACCCTACCAGCAAAAACGTACCGCCAAACAAAGAAATTTGTGTTCCGGTACGATGCTGTGTAGAAACCGTGTAAGGGGTATATCGCCTCTTAACAGATTAGCGCGCTTCCATCTTAGACTGTATCATCACTTACCATCTGGTGAGATCACAGTCAAGCGCTAATCTGTCAGCAATAAAAAAATAAAAAATAGAAACATCTAAAAATTACAATATTATATTTTCTAATTATTTTATGACTATATAAAGTAAAGATTAACAATTTGTAGTGAAATTAGAGTAATCATATTATCCTTCTAGTCTCATGAACAAGTTAAGTGCATACTTAATATTCAAAGGATTTTTAATCTTTTTTAATTACTAATATTAGAAAATACTCTGCATATTAATAATTTGTTCTACTTTACAGATGTCAATAAAATACTTTATTAAGTATACATTTAAATACATTGAACAGTTAAAATGCATTTTTAAAAACTTGTTGATGTTAACACAGTTTATTATTAATACATTATTTAGATTTAATTAATTTAAAAAAAAACACCTATCCATTATGGGACACTGGGTAGAAATTAATATTATCATTATGACACAGGTTACCTGTACTGCAATAAACAAACCACTGTAGACACTATAGATAGTTGAGACAAGAGAATTGTGAATTGCTGAACCAAAGCAATGTGGCAAAGCATAGCCACAGCATACTTCAAACTCATGCTGCTATAGATGTTTAACATCTATAATCATGTTTAAAAATATTAATTAAGCATTTACAAATGATTACAATACACTTACACGTTACTAGCTGAACCCGCGACTTCGTCCGCGTGGAACGTTTTTTGGGTAGCATTTTCATTAATTTAGGCAAAAAAAATATTCCTACCAAATTTCAAGTCTACGCCTTATGGTTCCAGAGATATTGTGATGAGTCATTAAATACCTTGATATCTCTTTTATAAATATATATATATATATATATATATATATATAAATGGAGATAGATTGTATTTATAAATAATACTGTTATATTGGTGGATGATAAATCACAAAAGTTGCAGTTTAAAATATTTGATTGATAATCACATTTGTAAAAAATTGTACAGCACCATCTATTGTAAGCTCATGTAAAGAAGTAATTGTTTATTTCTGTCTCATTCTAGATGTTTATGCTGAATGGTGTAGGATGTGACTTTTTATTTTGTTTCTTGTTAATTTATTCATAGCAATTATTCTATTTTAAGGGTGTGGCTGGATTAGGTTATTGTGATGACTCTATTGCAATAACAGTTGGTATATATGGCAACATAGTGAAATGGGACCTTAAATCAAACGTGGCTAAACCATTCAACTTTCTTAAAAAATTTAAACCTACCAGCGTTGCTTGTTCTCGTCATATACCTTTACATGTTGCTGTGGGAACTAAACAAGGTGTTGTCTTTGTAATGGATTTTAATGGTAAGTAAGATTGCCCATTATAATTATGATTTTTGAGTGTTGATTCTAGTGTTCCGATAAGAAGATATGATAGCTTTGCTAGTGCAATAGGGGGAGTTTTCTCTTTGTTTGTATGAAAACCTGGATTAGTGCGACCCTTTGGCTGTGGGCAGTTACTACCCTACCATCTAAGATGTGCTGCTAAATAAAAAATTGTGTTCTCGTATGCTGTGAAGAAGTCATAAGGGGTAAATTACCCTTCACCAATGCAGCACAATTCTTAGACTGTATTGTCACTTAAATTTAAAATTAAATTAATTTCATATTCCACAATCAATTTCAGAATTTTCTTAGTTCAATAAAAATAGTAAAGCATATTAACATATATGTAATTTTTTTGTAATGGTATCCCCATGAATGAGTTTTAATTTAATAACTTGAGTATCAGAAGAGCTACTTTCTTCATATTATTTTAAATCATAAAAACATTACCGGGGATCGAACCCGGGACTTTGCTAGCAAAGCGAGCACTCGCACCAGTGTGCCTACGAGGTCGTCAAAAAGTACTTAAGTAATAGTAGAATTTCAACAAATATTTGAAAGGCCTTTCAGCATAGCTTTATGTATTTTAAATTATTATTAATAAATGACTTCTATTAAGGCATATAGCAAATATATTTTTATTAAGGATATATTTATTCAGTGACCAACAACCACCAATACCCACAGACTAAGTATAGCTGATCGAGAGCTGTAACCTTTTTTGATGATTTATTTTAGGTCAAGGTAAACTTGTATATAAAGTAAGAGCTCATGATGATGAGATTGTCAACCTATCATGGTGTCCACAATATGAAGTGCTGCTCCATAAATCTTTGAAACCCTATGTGAGAAAATCAACTATAAATGACAGACTCGACAGAGTCAAAACTGAAGTAGAGACTGAGAACTTGGATAATTCTGCTGTTGCAAAGAGTTTACCAGATGACAGTTTCGACGAGTCTATTGTCCAGGAGGACGACACGTTTGATATATACAAAGATCATGAAGCAGATGAATTTGGTCATAAAAAATTTGAACCCCAAGAAGTAGTTGTTAAAGTTAAAGAAGAGAAGGAATCAGAGAATTTTTTGGCAGAGTGTTTGAAACTTAAAGAGGTTATTTTGAAGAGGAAAAATGAATCTGAACCAACTATAGATAATCTTGTAGAGGCATTGGATAAGACGCATGTCGACAGTGACCCTGGAGAACACCCCAATGATTCTGCAGAATTATCGGCGTGTTCTCCAGGTGATTGTAAGCAAACAGTGTCAGATGTATCCAGTGCTCATATACAGAGACATCTTTTAGCTACTATTGGTAAACTTGGGTAAGTGGGATTATATTAAAACTGTTTTTTTATTAATACCTATTCATACCTAGTCTGTATGTTTTTTGTTTAAATTTTCAATTCATTGCTGTTGGTTAGTCTCGCTTTACTCGAGAGTGGCTAGACTGATTTGACTAATTTTGGTCATGAATGAAAAATGATAAGTGCTTGCAAATACAAAGTACACATGTCAGAAATAAAACTTATTTTTAAGTCTTGTATATATTTATACAAAACTAGATTTCCGAGACTTAGAGGGAGAGAAAAAGGAAGGTATGTTAGGAATTTAACTGTCGAAAATTAATACAAATAATTTAATGAAATCTCAAATGACAAATTGTAAATAAAAATGTTCCTTGTTTTGGCAATTTATGAGATTATTAATTAAATTTTATATTTGATTTTAAAATTAAGAAAATACTCTTCTGGACACATCTATTGGCCCACCTTAGAGTTTAGGTTTCGATGGCCCCTACCGAAATATTATTGCTAGATGGAACAAAAACTATTAATGCAGTTTTAAACCTGGTACTTTTTACCATCTTTTTCGATCGTAATGTTTTAAATTTGAATTCAGAATACCACACGACATGGAGCTACGCCTAACAAGTCGGGTATGCGCCTTGATGAAGGCACTTGATTATTGAATAAAAAGCATGTTCAATTTAATAAAGGTTTAATTTAATGACGCGTGTTGCCTCCATAGGCTTCTACCACAGCTCTCATACGATTAGGCATAGAGTTTATCAACCGCTCTATGAAATTTTGGGGGATCATCTCCCATTCCTCTTCTACGGCAGTTTTCAACTCCTGCATCGTCTGGGCAACTGGCTGACGAGCCCTAACAAGTNCAGGCTCCAAATTGTCTTTTGTTTCTTTAAATTCTGTGTTCGAAATTCAAAAAAAGACTATTGAATGAAATTATGAATGTGCCAGGTTCAAAACTGCATAAAAACTTTTTGCTCGACCTAATATAAAATTTTAGCTAGGACCAAACGAAGCTGAAAATGCAAGGTGGGCCAATAGATGTGTTCAGAAGTATATATGAAATATTTTTATTTTATGAAAAATAGTATATTAAATGAATATTGGCAAATTAAAATACAAATGTTATTGTAAATATTAAAACTACCTAACCTTCAAACGAACTAGCATAAAACACTGCACATCTTCGTGACGCTAAGCATGCGATAAATCTCTCAATTTTACTCTCATGCTCCTAAAAAAGTTTCACTTCAAAAATGCTTCGAATATTGTAAAAACAACAATTTCTTTAAAAAAAACAACATCTGCTCAAGTTCAAATAGATTGTTGTCTTCTTGCAGTGGTGATAATTGATGTTATTTATTATTTTTTCATATGTAACTCGTTATTTAAATTTAATTAATTAAAACCAGTAAAAATATTATTTTATAAATTGTACAGTACCTTTTGTTGAATGCTCATTTTGAAGGTTGTTGTTGGTTATTAAAAAACTATCTATTACAATTGTAACTTCGTAAAATCGAGATAAATTTCTTACTAAAGTACAATATTATGTTAGTATAATGACTAGGTCATACACAGATCATGAGCTAATGTGTCAACAAATCTTCAATTGTGCTATTACTTCATGAAAATATAAATCAAAACAAAAGGTTTTATTTCACACTAGTTACGCTTTGCAAATCTCTAATATGTATAAAAACATATGCAATGAACTCAATTGAGTAATACTTAAATTGTTTTATAAATAACACATATATTTTTTTAATATGTAAAAGATAAAAATGGTTCCTGTGTGTTATACTTTAGACATAAATATATACCATTGCAAACTTTTTAAAGCACACAACTTCATAGCACATTAATTTGATCAATCTCATTAGGTTAAGCAAGCATTTGCTAGTTAAAAGTACAAAAATATGTTTGTTTGGTCATAATATTACAAATCTTTGTATTTCGCCTTTAATGTACATATGTGTGTATTATACATGTAAATTCCCCTATCTTGAAGCACACTAGCAATTGTTGAAAACTGCATTAAAATCTGATGGATGGTTTAAAAGATCTAAGCAAATAGACTATGGAAGCAACTTTGTTATAGTATGTAAAGAAATTCATTAACATCACTGCGATTGAAGTTTTTACCTCGATTGTATGGTCTTCAACATACACTTAGGTTTCTCTTCAAATAATTACTGTTAAAACGAAATTTTGTGAATTCACTAATTTTTTTTGTCTAGAGGTGTAAGAATATGGTCAAAAACTGGCAAACTGGTCAGTAGCTGTGTAGTGTGGAATTATTTAAACAAGAACTCCAAAACCAAACCCGGCAATCCCAATACATTGTTTTGGTATAAACCGGAATCCTTACTCATAGCTGATGGAAGGAGTCAATTGTTGGAAATCGATCCATTATCTCTTGACAGGTATAATTAAAAACATTAACTTATGTCATTATATATTTATGTTTCTTAATTTGTATCACTTTTTAACTTGTGTCAAATAAAGTATTTTCTTAAGACAGACACTGAATTTGACTTTTATCACTTTTGTATCGTCAAGTAGAGCCCACAACAAATTCATTCTGATGAAACTTTTTTATCATCATCATTGCTATAGATTTTATATTCAATAGTGCTTTAAAAGCCTGCTTGTGTAATGTATTTTTGATTTGATTCGTTATCATTTCAGCGCGAACAAATTACATTGGAAAGTAGTACACAGTTTACATAAACGTGGTCTGTATTGCATAGCATCAAACGCACCACGTGTACAGAATAAGGATTCGATAGATCCACCACAAAACTCTAGCGATCCTTCTCCAGATGATTGGAGAATCTGGACTGTTGCACAGGATCGTAACCTAATCTGCTATTCCCTGGAGAAGCATAAGAATATTGTTACATATAACACATGTGGAAGCTTTCTGTATACCGTACAGTATTGCCCGTATGATGCTAAAAGGTAATTTAAAATTATTTCCCAGAGAACACATTACCTTAAAATGAAGCTATAAAGGTCATACAAAAATCATCAAATACATATGTATAATACAATACAATAAAATACAATATGTATGCCTTTCAAAAGGTCAACCAATGTATATATATGTCGGAGAATAAGAGAGAACGGAGAAGCATAAAGCACAGGGGCGTAGGGTTCTCCGCCGACATCGTCATTAATGGATCCATTATTTAATTTCTTATTCCGTGGGCGTTCGTGGGTAATGTTGGTGCAATCAACACTTTGTTAATTAACTCGGATTATAATGTTCCCGATATCAATTTACACAAACTCATTAACACTAATAGCTAGGAACGCGACAGTTTCAATAGTCGACCACTCCGGCCGACCGCCGCTTGAGAACTGCCGAGAGACGGGCCGGACTGCCACTTATTGACTCTGCCCCCACGCCGATACAAAGATGGCGCCAGCGTTCCACAGACTATTACACACGGCCCAGCGATCCACAGCTCTTGCACTCCGACATATATATGTAAACTACCATAAATAGTTACAAAATATAGGCCACATAAAGATCATCAAACACAAAGGTACAGTACAATACAATGCCTAAGTAAAATTACAATACACAGCTCATATGAGGATTAACAAATACATAGGTAATACAATATATGGGTACAATCAAGAAGAGGGTGGGCACAAAAGTCCCACTACCATTTTGATTACCTATAACTTTGTTCAAAGAAAAGATAAGTAGGTTTGGTTTTTATGTTTTTATGATGTTAACTACTTATTTTTCTTATTAAATTTTAAAATAACATTCCTATTTAGAATTGCAGTAAGCGTTGGTGATGGAGCCGTCCGTGTCATAGAATCTGATATATTAGAAGACGAATCTGGATTGGCTTTGGGTCATGTTGTGTCATACTGGCAGAATGTGCAGGGGAAAGTATTGACTTTGGCCTGGCATCCTACACGAGAGAATTTGATTGCTTTTGCCACGGCTGAATCCAGGGTAAATTGTATATTGATTTCGGTTACTTTTGGCTCCCGCCCTCTCGTTATTCCCACGGAATTGCACATAAGATTTTTCGAAGTTTCCTTAACATTTGTGACATTATGTTTATTGAAAATATTCAACGGGTTCTAATACATCAATAGACAGACCGATACACGAGGAAAGTTTATGTGTATATTACATATATATAGTACAGAAAAGTCAAAAAATAAATGATTTGTAATGTGATGTTGCAATACTTATATCGTGATCGCTGGCTAAACATTACGAGGTATATCAAATTCGTATTCTACGGAATTTTTTTATTTTAAAACCATCGTTAAAAAAGTTTTTTATCTCTAAAGAATAAGTCATAGTAAACATTTTTATTTTTTACATATTACAAAAAAATATTTAACAAGCTATTTTATACAATACATACAATTTATTCTTTATCCTTATCTATTTTTCATACACCTAAATGTTAAGTCCACTTGTTTTTTGTTTTTAGTTTTAGTATTGTAGTGATTTGAAAGTCAATGAAACGAAAAGGCGATAGTATAGGCACATAGTTAATATTAAAGTATTATTAACATTATTTTACATTCGCCTCATTATCTTGAAGTCAACATTTTTGATGGTTTCACTTCTTCCACGTGTAAATTGCACACAATATAGTTTTTTATTCAAAAATACTGTGTGTATTATTGAATACCATATCATATATAGTCTGAATTGTCACTCTTCTACAACCAGCAATCATTTTTTAATAGCGATATTAGTTAGAACGCCTAAATGAAACGACAGTTTCATAAAGATTTTTTAGTTATGTAACTAAAAAAATCAACAATGAAACACAATCAGCTGACGCTCGGGTCAATGAACGCGAGACGAAGTGCGAAAAAACGCCGCGCCGCGCCCTTTAAAGCATGCGGTCGGCACCGGTGTGCGTGTAAAAGAAACGACTAAATTCAGCGAAAGTACGTTAGTCCGTGCGTGACCCGACGTTTTTCCGTCTCATCATCAAAAGTGTCTATAGTACTATCGTCTGTCTTCGTTTTCGGGAGCGCTTTCCTAACACCTTGTATAGCTGTATGTAGTAAAAAATCTTTATTTATCAGGTGGGGTTAATAGATGCTAGTGGTAAAGTGGAACGTCCGGCGAAAACATTAGCAACGACTATACGCGGCGCCATATACTCCTTGTGCTGGGGAGAGGGATTCGATTTGTATGTCGCCGGCGGAGGACAAGTGTACAAGTATTGCACCAATAAACAAGAGGAAGGTATGTCACTTATTTCAAATCTATCTGGGTGTTAACTTACTCAGGCTAATGCTGGGCATTTGAAATCCCACATGAATGAGCGTTAATTTAATAACTTGAGTATTGTCAGACTTACTCTATTCATTTTTTTTTCGTAATCACCAGAGCATTTCACACAATTCACACTTTCGACAATCGAAAGCGCAAAAAGTTTAAAAATATAAGTGTTGATTACAAAAAACCCAAACAGTTAATAAGTGTAGTATCTCTCACTCAAACAAACGCTCTGCCGACGTAAGGAAAGAGCGAGACAAATGCACGTCACTATTTTCGTTTTCGCTGATGTGTACGGCCGTGTATGTCGCTCAGTCGCTTCGTTGAAGCGCAACAATATACACATGATGTTCCGATGATTCTTTTGCAGATTTGCATACCAATGGACTGGGGTCTTTTAGTACCCCCGCTCGGATCACGCGTAATTTTTTGACACTTGGTCGAAAAGATTATATGTTGATCCTGTGTTTATACATATATAGGAATTGACACATCTTTTCAATTGCCTCTTACCATATAAGCGAGCTTCCATCTTAGATCTTAGCATCACTAACCAGCAGATGTGATCACAGTCCATTGCTAACCTATCAGCAATAAAAAACCATGGTAGATGTAATTGTGAATATTTCATCTATTTAAAACTCAATTGCGCAAAAATAACAAATCATGTAATATAAAGAAAACAAAATATGTCATGGAATGCACAAAGGCGGTCTTATCACTAAGAGCGATCTCTTCCAAGACAATCTTTGGTGAGAGGAACAGAAGATAGGGGAGGGAGACACAAAAAACATTAAAAGAGAAAACTTGGTTCAGTTATACACTACTTTATCAATACATTTAACCATTACACTTATAGCTTAATATATAAAATACTATACACCTATATCATTCATATAATGACACAATTATATACAATTAAAAAATAAGTTACACTTTATGCATTATCGTAAGATAATAAAATGTTTGTTAAAATAATTATATAATAATTAAATATTTCCCACAAAAACAGCGTACGATCGCGCACTCACGAAGTCGTGTGCGCATGCGTGTCCGTTTACACACACTCACACACACACTTTTTACATATTAACATAATCAGACACCTACATTCCATTTTTTCTTGATGTTCGTTTATTTACTGTAAGAAACTCACTATTCGATAGCAAGTAGTACAATAGCTTAGGAATCAGTGACCAACTAATCTTATTTGTATTGTTATATTAAGAAATATTGCATTGATCTTTAGTGACACATAGTACATACTTTTGAAACTGGACACTTCGGCGTAAACAGGCTTTTAAAATAAAATGTCAATTTGGGAATGGGAAAGGATTTAGAGATGCGCGCTGCGCGCCGATGTTCAGTTTTGACTAGGAGTTGAGCGATGCCTCATTCTTGGTGATTAGCTGGTGATTTTTCTAGTCGCGCTCCAATCAGCTAAAGATCCATTAATGTTTCATATAAGTTGTTTACCAATAAAAGTTGTTATTATGCCAGATAATTGTGTTTTTTTTTAAGTTTGTCATACAATCATCATTTTCTAAATTGTTGCTAATTTTATATAACTAACTCTAGTTTAAAACAATTTTATAGATCGAACTTAACCATTATAGTTACAATCCGAAACTGTTGGTTGTCAATGTATGTATAAAACAAATGAATAAAAAGCTCAAAGCGTTCCTATATATTTAATTTAATTTCAGAAAAATTTGACATATAGGACTGGTTTCTAAGAGAAAGCGAAATTGTTGTTTGTAGTATAGTCTAAGGATTTCAGCCAGTCCAACCGTTTTCAAGTCTTAGCAAGACAAAATAACAAACGATACTAAACACAATAACTTTATTGGTAGATCCAGTGCCTGTTACTGTGGAGTTAGATGGTCAGAAACTGGAGCTGTGCTCTGTGATGTGGTTTCCAACTGGTTTACTGTGTGGGAGTAACTCCGGTGTAGTTGCTGTATTACATCCAACGACACGGGAACTCATCACCGGTTCATTTATATTCAGGTGAAAAGATTTTTCCTATCATTTCATAATCAATCAAAACATCTTTTCTCTTGCAACTGGGGAGATTGGTGAGACTATATAGTGTTGTCGAAATCTCATTTAATTTAGAGCAAAATAAATAATATTATTTTCCGATTCTTCACAATTATATCACACATTTTACGCTTCTTGTGCCACAATCAACAATGTGGATGTATCCAGATCTCTTTCGATACCATTAGTTATGCCTCGTTGTAAAGCTTCCCACTTTCCCACATATCTTCTTTTATGTAATATTTAAATGAATGACTGATGATAACATTCAAGAACGACTTACAATCTAAAGTTACGAGGGTTCTTTCGCGCCCTGATCTAAGAAGAGCCTACAACATTTCAGTCGGGTGTACGTTTTTTATGTTATCATCAATACAATATATGTTTTAAATTTATTCTATATCAATATGTACATAGAGCAATTCATTCACTCCCGAGGTTTTTTGTCTTCTAAATATTCATTCAAATTTTAAAATGATTGCTCTATTAGCTTTCTTTTTATGAAAGATTAAAATTTACTCATAAACATCTTCGTGACTTCTTCTGGGAGTTTGTTATATAACAAAAATATATAGTAATATAATAATAGTTATCTCTAACACTATATGTGGGAATTTAAATAACTATGCTGATTGCTGCCAACCGCTATGCCTCCACTCTTCAAATCTGTTGTATATTCTAACATATTTCAATGAAATGCTCTTTAGGGCAATTTTGTTCTACATGGAATATAACGTATGAACTGTATTTAATAATATTGTGTTGTATAGATGTCTTGGCAAAAATTTTAAATATTGTATTGTATAGATTGGCTTGGCAAAAATTTTAAATAGTTGCTCTGAGTTATTCTTTAGAGATAAATATATACCATCACAGACTTATTTCCTGTATTTTTAAGGATTACAATTCAAAATCAAATTACAATTACGTGAATTATTCAGCTTTTCTGTCCTATATTATGTATTATACCTTCCACTTGAATCACCCTATATGTTATTAAATACTGCATTAAAAATTAAAATTAGTTGAATAGTTTAAAAGATAAGGTAACAGACAGCAGAAGCGACCTAATTTTATACTTTGAAAATATATTTTGTTACATGTTAATATATTAGTTTTTTTTTTTCAGCAAAATGATACACAGCATGGAATGGCATCCTCAACAGACTTCCAGTAGCAATGAGCAGTCTGAGTATAAGAATCTCATTGCAGTATCCTCACTCGACAGATCCTACAATATTGCTATTGTAGAATACGCAGATAAAGGGGGTAAGTGCTTTTTCTTCGGAATATACCAGCCAACAAATATATATTTCACAAGATGGTCAAAAAAATGTGTCTATTACTTGTTCTATTCGTTCCATCGTTAAGCATTTCGATGTAGGAAAACGTTGTGAGGGAACTTTCATATCCCCGCAGTAATTCTGGGCAGCAGTGTGGTGGGTCTATGCTCTAATAAATCTCTGCTATGTATGAGTAGGCTTGTGTCCAGCTGCGGAACGTTATCGATGTGCTACCTATCTCACCTAACCAAAGGTCTCCAGGAAAAATCGCTGTGTAAACAATAAGGCCACCTATGTGAAGTAAAACTTCTTTAGGCGCACAGGGTAAAATTTTTACGGTTGAAACGCGTGATTTGCGTCACGAAGACGTGCAGCGTTTATTATACCAAGTCGTTTGAAGTTTAGGTAGGTTTAATATTTACAAATAACATGAGGCATTTTTATTTGCCACTCTTCATTTAATGACTATGTAATACACAATCTTAAATAAAAAAAAACTTTCATATATTCTCTTTCTAAATTTTAAATTCAATAATATAATTTAATGAATAATTTCTAATATTGACAAAAACACGTGGAATTTTTATTTACAATTCGTCATTTGAGATTTCAATAAATTATTTGTATTAAATTATAGACACTTTTTAATGACAATTAAATTGCTAACATATCTTCTTTTTTCCCCTCCCTCTAAGTCTCTGAAATGTAAAGTTTTAGATTCGTATAAATATTAACAAGATTTAAAAATTAGTTTGCCAAAGAAGTTTCACTTGTGATATGTGTACTTTGTAAGCATGCACTTTTAATATTTTTTGTTCTATATTTTTTATGCGGCTACAATACAGTATATTCTATTTATATATATTTTTAGACGGACCCAAATTACATAGATTTAAATCTTTGAGTGGTCACACCGCGGCCGTGCTGCAACTGGCATGGAACCCGCACAGGGATGCTTTGATTCTCTCCACTTCACATGACAGCACTATAAGGGTATTTTTCTCTACTATTTAGTTAAATTTAGTTTAGACTAAAACAAAATGTACTAATAACAGGAATTTAGATGTTGCATCGCAATTATTTAGGTTATTTGATATCAAAAACAGTATTTTTCAACGATTTGCGCTTTACACAATGACAGATAAAAAACAGGGCAAGGCTTCTTTATAATAATTTTATCATTACATATAAATATAAGGGAAGCAACTTT
Source organism: Elymnias hypermnestra (assembly GCA_015832385.1). Taxonomy (NCBI): domain Eukaryota; kingdom Metazoa; phylum Arthropoda; class Insecta; order Lepidoptera; family Nymphalidae; genus Elymnias; species Elymnias hypermnestra. The sequence continues at coordinate 1,510,160 of JACTOM010000847.1, read as the reverse complement.
TCTATTACTAAAGTTATTAAATTAAACCCCATACATGGGGGATTTCAAATTCCCCGCTTCTGGTTAGTGGTTGACATTTGACGTTAATAGTTTGTTAATTTTTCGAAAAATTGTACAGCGCCATCTATTGAGAGTTCACGTAAATGGTTTCAGATTTCATGGTAGATATGAATTTACCTTATCTTCTTATATCACTTGTTCGATAGAAATAGTTTTGATTTCTGCCGCCTTACCCCACAATAGTGTACAGTAAGTTTATGCCTAGCGGCGAGACGTGTTGATTTTCGTCGAGAGCAGTCCTGGGTTCGAATACTGGACAGTCACCACTAAGTTTATTTTTATAACAAGAAACCTACACGATTGATTTTTCATTCCAAACCTTCAAAAACCGCCGGAGGAAACCTGTATATCATGGAAGTCAATCTGGAGTTTATGTAGTTTGGCAACCCACAGTGGAGCAGCATAGTAGGTCCATGCTCTAAAAACCCTCTCTCTTATAAATAAGGACCATAATAGCTTGCTACTTACCTTTTTTGATTCTGTCATAATAAGGGTTGTATGAATTTCAGGTTTGGGATATAACTGAAGGTGTATGCATATCAATATACGGAGGTCACATCCAATCCACTCTCGGAGTAACCTGGAGTGCTTTCCCACAACTGCACTCCACTGTGTTGTCGGGAGGTGGCGACAGCTGTTTGAGGGTCTGGAGATATGAGGATCACCCGCCTGAAACGTACGCAGGTAATATCAATGTTTTCTTTTGCATTAAATGAAAACATCATATACAAAGCGCCATCTATTGAAAGCTCATGTAGAAGTTTTGACCAGAATAAATGGTTTTTGATTCACTTTCTTATATTTCTCCAGAAGGGACTGCAACCCGAGAGTTATGGTGATGAAACGATTACTTGCACTCACCGCTGAATTTACGTTTTATTTTGCAGAAATCAAACATGAGATAGTGTCAAAAAAAGAGAAGAAGAAGAACAAAAAGAAACAAGAGCACAAAGAAGAAACAGCGGTGAATGAAGAGATTATTGTAGATCACCCAGCCCAACTAGCAACAAATATAGAAAACAATAAATTGAAAGTGCGTAAACACTTCCTAGTACCGCTGACATACAGAATGATTTCTTATGATACTATTAACATCTTAAACAAGATGGCTAAAAAATATACCAGAAATAATGAAGAAAGCGTATCTATAAATGATGATAACTTATTGGATAATAGAAATGGTACATCAAAATCAGAGGAAATTGATAATAATGATGACAAAGATGTAGAAAATTTATCGAAGGAAATAGATGATAAAGACAATGAAGTAGATTCGAATGACGATGATAAAGGTGATGAACCTAACGAAGTTATTAAAGTAGGAACTCTTCCTGTGGATGTGGAAAAGATTTTCGGTAACACCAACGATTTCAACGAGGTTTTGGATGCAGAAAGTAAGTGTTCACTATTATATACTCGTAGAAAAGGCTAAATAGATACCTGTAAGGCCCCACTGCTGGACACAGGCCTCCTCAAACATAGAAAAGAGGGTTTCTAGCTTAAAAAAAGAAGCATTCCTGGTTTTTAAAATTACATTGTCGAAAGCGTAAATAGTTTAGAAATATTTTTTGATAACAATACTCTCACATAGTTGATACACAACATCCATATACCTATTATTAGCATGTTTTTATGGTCTACTTAAGACATGTTATTTCTCTCACTCCAATGTGGTAAGGAAAGAGCGAGACAATTGTACGACACTTTTCATTTTCCCGATTTGTACGGCCGCGTATATCGCTCAGTCGCCTCATGGAAGCGCAACGGTATGTACGTGATACTCCGATCACTGTTTCAGCTTTCCATGCAAATGGATTGGGGTCATTTAGTACCCCCGTTAGTATCACACGTTATTTTTTAATACTTCGGGCCGGAAAGGTATGCATGTGGTGTAACAGTGACTTTGATCCACATTTTCATATATAGAATGGGGTTCTCTTAGTGCCCAGTTAGTATCAAGCTTTCATATAAATAAATCGGGTTCCCTTAGTACCCTCGTTATCGTCACGCATTATTTTTTTATACTTAGGGCCGGAAAGGTATGCATGTGTTGGTCCGGTGATTCTAATTCAAAATTTCATATAAATAAATTGGGTTCTCTTAGTACCCCCGTTAGTATCACGCTTAATTTTTTGATACTTAGGGCCGGAAAAGTATGCATGTGTTGTTCCGGTGATTCTAGTTCAAATTTTCATATAAATAAATTGGGTTCTCTTAAAACCCCCGTTTGTGTTACGCATTATTTTTTAATATTTAGGGCCGGAAAGTTCTGCATGTGATGTTCCGTTGACACAGTTTTAGAATTCCGTACAAACGAACTGGGGTCTTTCAGTACCTCATCAGGATGAAACGTAATTTTATGATACATAGGGCCGGAAAGGTATGCATGTGGTGTTCCGGTGATTATTTCAGATTTCTATATATGACCTGGTGTCTTTTAGTACCCCCATTAGGATCATGCGGTTTTTTTTATATTTAGGACCGGAAAGGTTGATATACATCAGCGATATTACTTCTATGGCCTATACCTTGTCCGAATTGCTTCACAGCACGTCTTTGCTGGTGTGTTGGTAAATAGCAGTAGCCGAAGCCTCCCACCAGTCTAGACATAGACAATTTAGAAAATTTAGTTTCCTTATTAGGAATCCCTGTTAGCGATGCGAGTACTCGGTCAAAATTTATTTTAAACTACGTTATATACCTAAAACTTCCTCATGAATCGTCTATTAATGTAAACAGCATGAAAAGCCGTCCAGTAGTTTGGAAATTATGTTGAACGGATATAATGACTTTGAATATGTCATGATATTTCATGTTATTTCCAGTGCGTTACCACTTGGTGCAAGAGAGATTCGACTCTTGGACCATGCTGGCGATATTCCGTGGCCATATTGATGATGTGATTCAATCGGCCAGTCAGAGAGACGCACTTTGCCCTTTCCTCGTTAGCATATCGCCTTGTGTTTCATTTAAGTAAGTATCAATTACGCATATATATATATACACACACATACACGCACACACCAATATACATACAAAAAACTTCTTTGTGCCTTTATTTTTTCCGTTTCCGGAACACAATGTTTTTGAAGTAAAACTTCTTTACGCCCACTTGACTTGTGGAGTAAGTTGGTGAATGTGTTACGAAAAATTGTGATCGGCGAGGCGAACGTAAAGAGACTGTAATAAATAAAAACATACATATATGTGTGTTTTACTTCAGCTGTGTGGTCTAAAGGAATTATTTCCCATGTTTATTTTAATTTGTCTGTTAGTTTGTGCTTTAATCAATAGACCAGTTAAAACCTTAAATTAAAAGTAAATAAATAATTTTTGAAATGTAATTTAATTCCTTTCAAGGTATTGGAAGGACGTGACGCAACTCTATTTGGCACAAATCGAGAGGCTGGTTGCCAGAGGCGAGGACCATAAAATTTACGGTGAGTATTATTGTCAGTAGATATATATTTTAGTGTAGTCATTTTTCTAATTTTCGTATAGGTTGCCCTTTTTGCACATTTGAAATACTCTGTAAATATAACTTGTCTCTTTTTTCCACACAAGTATACGCTGAACTTCTAAAATGTTCGGAATCTCTACGTTTTTCACATTTATAGGCTGTCTTTTTGGAACTGCCTTCTAAAATATTCCGGGTCCATATTAGATTAATATTATTTTTGCAATTATATATATATATATATATTTATGTTTTCTATATGTAATTATATATGTATACGTTGTTCGGCTAAAATGTTCGCTATTTCTATGTCTTTTACAGGTTATGGGTTGTCTTTTTGAAAATACATTCTAGTATCATTATTTATTATTTTGCGGTGGGACCCACTGAGGCAACGGATACACTTCGACCCTTGTGGATCTTTTGTAGGCGCCCCATCTTTTAATCTCCCCTAAATGTACTCAAAAACCCATTCTAAAATTTCTAGAATAGGCTTTAGGCTGGGCCCTTAAATTCTTCCGGTTGCGGATACGCCACACCGAGCAGGCTCATTCGTGTCCTAGCTAAGCCATTGCATTCGCACAATAGGTGCCTTATCGTCTCCTCTTCGTCATTGCAGGCTTTGCAAGTAGAGGCTTCCGTAATGCCCATGGTTTTTAACATAGCCTTTGTACTGTAGTGGCCCGTTGCAATTGCCACTGCATATACCTTCTAGTATGTTCCAGGCCCATATTCGATTAATACTCCTTTTGCTTATTTTATACATGTATATCGTTCTTCTTACTGAAAATTCAAACAAAGTAGATTGATAGCTGTCTGTCGTTCTTGTAAGACGTCCTTCTTATCCTTCTTAAGGCGTCACTTTCTACCAAAGGTTGATTGTTATTAAGACATTTTGAGCCATGAGTTCTGCCTTCTCCCTGGTGTTCTTTTCCCTTGAATCGGCTAAGAACGAAACAACGACGTGCTAGAGATGTCGTTCAATAAATTTAAACAGTTTATTAAATAGAGTACTTGTTAAAAGATCTTGCTATAATTTTAAAAACAAAAATCATGGGAATAAATGGATTACTCTAATCTTAATAGGATTTGTTGTGGGTGCGAAGAAACCCAAATAACTTCAGATGGTACGTTCATTTATCATGACCAGTCGTAAGGTTTTAAAAATGCTGTAAAAGCCCACAAATTGTATTGCTCACATAAAGTTTCATTAATGCAGAATTTAAATGGTACGGGGGTGCTGTGTTCCGGCGGGTGGCCTTAATGCTCAGTGTCCATGACGTCAGAGGCGCCATCGCCGTTCTGGTAGAAGCCAAGTTGTATAAGGAAGCCTACGTACTCGCCAGAGCACGGTAACGCAAACACACACACATATATAAACGGCAAGATGCTCACTAAGAACGCAATTACGCAATCACTAAAAACGCAAATCCTTTGATTTTACGTACGTTACTTCCACGACGTATTCTTGCAATAATAACTGAATAAAAAATTGAAAACTTAAGAAAAGCTTTATAAAAGCCACGCTATATTTTTGCTATAGCTGATAATCTTACCTGATGGTCAGTATTGATACAGTCTAAGATGGATGCGTACGGCGATGTATCAAAAAATACGAGTGAATCTAACAGGGTACCAAAAGACCCCAGTTGATTTGCATGGAAATATGAATCAAAGTCATCTAGCGATGCATATCATTGCGCTTCCATAAGACGACTAAGCTATGTATGCGGCCGTACAAATCGGCGGAAACGAAAACATATATTTGTCTCGCTCTTACAGCTGTGCCGTGTTAGTTGGTGTGTGAGAAATAACACTATTTTTGAAGTGAAACTTCTTTAGGCGCATGAAGGTTTTTACGGACCAAACGCGTGATTAGCGTCACGTAGATGTGCAGCGCTTTTTAATGCTAATTCTTTTGAAGGTTAGGTAGTTTTAATATGTACACATAACATGTGGCATTTTAATTTGCCACTCGTTGTTTATTAATTTAATGTACTATTTTTCATAAAATATAAAATAAAAATATTTTCTAAATTTTAAATTCAAAAACAAAATTTAATTAACAATTTCTAATATTCACAAACAACATGTGGCATTTTTCAGATTTCAATAAATATTTTGTAAAAATTTTCGAAACTATATATTTCAATGACAATTAAATTCATTAAATTCCTAACATCTTCTTTTTTCCCACCTTCCAAATCTCGGAAATCTGAAGGTTTAGATTTGTATAAATATAAAGAAGTCTTAAAAATTGGTTTGCCAGTTGCGCACCACCAGTTGCGCACGAGACGCGAATCGGTGCAGTCGTGCCCGGCAATGTGCAGCTAATAAAAATATGAATCACTGACCTGTGGTCCAAGTCATAAACGATGGCAGGTCAAATCGTAGTTGACGAGTTTCTGTGTTTCGTACAAAATAAAATTGACTCTTTAGACGAACTGAGTATAGTACAAATTTGTGCCGCCAACTTCACAGATGCGGAAGTAGAAACAGGTAAAAGTATACTGTATAGTGTGTGTACTGATGGATTGAGAAATGTTCAGAGAAAAGGTGATGATAAGAAAAAGAAATGTATCAAAGATGTTATCAAGTTGTTGAAAGAAGTTGACCCCAACAATTTGCCGTCTTTTGTGGCACGTGACCTCAATCGTCTGCCCCCGGTAACATTTGATTATGTGGACGTCACCCGACTTTTGAAGGATATGTCTAGTCTGAAAATGGAGCTTTTGGAACTAAAAACTCATCTCGGCTCTGAACTAACAGAAATTCGTAATGTCTGTATGACGTACAAAGACACCAACAAAAATGCCCTTCCAACTACCGAAACAGCTAAAAAGGTTATATCTCAGTCATTAACCAAAACGCCTCCGCCTGTGTCTGAGCCTCCACCTGCGTGCACTAATGAGCGTGATTCAGCTTTGCGCACGCCAAGCTATCGTGATATTGTATTCGAGCCGAGTCAACCGCGCCAAGCAAGAACCGCACGTATGCAGAAGGTCACTACGGTTCAATCTGGAGTGGCAGCTTATCAGAATGTGTCACAAGACACATCTAACGGAGTTGCAGTAACGGTAAAGGAAAAAAATGAACCGTTTACTGTTGTGGTTAATAAGAAACGTAAATTTAAAAACTTTCGAGGAACTTCAGACTCAAAATGCAAAATCAAAGTAGCTGATTCTCATTGCTCCATATGTTTCACGAACGGAAAAATCTGTGACAGCGGAAGACATAAAAGAGTACATCACTGATATGGGAGAACATTGCATAAACGTGGAGCAGCTTAAACAAACTAAAGAAACATCGTTTAATTCGTTTAAAGTAACTGTATCCACAAGTAAGCTAGAGACCTTTTTAAATGTAAAGTTTTGGCCATCTGGTCTGGTTTTTAGACGTTTTAAAGAGAGATACTCCAATACCGCTAGTAAACTAGACAAATAATGACAGTACACCCAAGCATTAAAGATTTATGTATTGTGTCTTTTAATTGCAAAAGTCTCAAACGTTCAATTGATTATGTAAGAGAAATTTGTAAGACCGCTGATGTTATAGTTCTTCAAGAGACATGGCTTCTACAGCACGACCTTAGCTTGGCAAATCAAATAAATGACGACTTCACATCGTTCTCTAAGTCATCGGTGGATTCTTCTGCAGGAATACTGCGTGGGCGTCCTTACGGCGGTCTAACTATAATGTGGAGAAAATCATTTTTTAACAATGTCACTGTAATTGATTGTGATAATGACAGGTTGGCGGCTATTAAAATTAGTTCTACGAATTACCAACTTTTACTCTTTAACGTGTACATGCCTATTGACCTTGAAGACAACTTATGTGAGTTTACGGATATTTTAAGTAGAATGAATGCCGTGATCGAAGAATGTGCGATTGAGGCAGTGCTAATGCTTGGTGACTATAATGCCCACCCCTCAGCTCGTTTCGGCACAGAACTGATGTCTTTTTGTGAAGAACAAAAATGGGTCTGTGCGGATGTAGATATCTTAGGAGCGAACTCTGGTATGTTTACTTTTCTCAGTGAGTCTCATGGGACCACTAAGTGGTTAGACCATTGCCTAGCCACATTGGCTGCAAGAAAAACAATTGAAGGAATTTACGTGGAGAAAAACGTTAACTGGTCAGATCATTTCCCTTTATATGTATATTGTAATATAAATTTAATGAGTAAAAAAGTATATCAGTGTCAGGTAAGAAGTAATTTTGTAAATAAAAACATTAAGTGGGGTCAGAGAAATACTAAAGAAATAAATATGTATACGAAATTATGTTCAGAGGAACTTAGTCAATTACTTCATTCTAGTCAATGTAATTTAAGCTGTGATAACTTATGTAGTGCTAATGAAATTTTGGAATTTATTAATAGTTTTTATAATAACATAATTAGTATTTTACAATCTGCAGCTGTTGATAGCAAAGGTTCTGAGTCTGGTGTATATAAATCGAGTACAAAAAGACAAGTTACTGGTTGGAATCGCCATGTGAAAGATAGTCATCATGACGCTAGAGTTTGTTTTAAGGTTTGGTTGGAATGCGGTAAGCCCAGGTCGGGAGATATTTATAAGGATATGGTAACGACACGAAATAAATTTAAACAAAGATTAAAATGGTGTCAAAATAATGAAGATGTAATAAAAATGGATATGTTAGCCACACTTAGGTCTCAAAAAAAGTTTTCAGAATTTTGGAAGGAGACTAAATCTTTAAATAAAACCATAGACAGTAGGCCAGGAAGTATAAACAATGAACAAGATTGCGGCAAGATAGCCAATATGTTTGCAAAGCATTTTTCTCTGAACCCATTAGACGTAACATCTGTTTATAATCATAAATTAGTGTCGCCTTCATTCACTTCAATTAAGTTTAGTCCAGAAAGTATAATTACAACACTGAAGAGTATGAGGCGTGGCAAATCTCCGGGCCATGACGGCTTGACTATTGAGCATCTATTGTATGCAGGTGATAAACTCTATGAGTCCGTATCTGAGCTATTTAACACTTGTATGAAGTATGGCTATCTTCCCGTGAATATGTTAAAGACAGTGGTGATTCCAATTGCTAAAAATAAAACTGGTGACTTGTCTAGCTTGTCTAACTACAGGCCTATATCGTTGGGTACGATTACGGGAAAATTATTCGAGCGACTGCTGCAACCTGAACTGATGAAAAATGTGCGAATAAATGACGCGCAGTTTGGTTTTCGTCCCGGTCTTTCTACAGATTCGGCTATATTAGCCTTGAAACACGTCGTTAGGTATTATAAAAAACGCAATACATCTGTGTATGCGTGTTTCCTAGATTTGAGTCGCGCATTTGATCTTGTCAATTATAATTTATTATGGTCAAAGATGCGCGATGCAAATATACCAAACAACATCGTAATGATAATGCAGTACTGGTACGAAAATCAAACCAATACTGTACATTGGGGTGGTGCAGCGTCCAGTGAGTACAGAGTGGAGTGTGGTGTAAGGCAGGGAGGACTTACCTCTCCGGACTTGTTTAATCTGTACATGAATGACCTAATCGAGGAGCTGAGTGGCACTGGTGTGGGCTGCCATATTGACGGAATCAGTTTCAATAATTTAAGTTACGCAGATGACATGGTGTTGCTCAGCCCCTCGATAAAAGGTCTTCGTAAGCTAGTTTCAATTTGCGAAGAATATGCCTTACGTCATGGTCTCAAATATAATGCATGCAAATCGGAATTACTCATATTTCGATATGGTAGGGGTCCGGAGAGAGTACCCCCACTGCTGTTAAATGGTTCACCGGTTCAGGAAGTGCAGCGGTTTCGGTATCTCGGACACATCTTGACGGGATGTCTGAGTGACGATTTGGATATGGAGCGGGAACGACGCTCGTTGGCTACACGGTGTAATATGCTTGCTCGCCGTTTTGCAAGGTGCTCTGATGGGGTTAAGGTTACTTTGTTCAAAGCCTACTGCACCAGCTTCTATACTTCACAGTTATGGCTACAGTATTCCAAAAAGGCCTTTAACACCCTCAGAGTACAATACAACAACGCCCTTCGCATCCTACTACGAATGCCAAGATTTTGCAGTGCTTCAGCTATGTTTGCCGGCGAAGGCGTTTCCGACTTCTATGCGATCATACGCAAAAAAATCGCTGGCTTTTGGGAGACGGTTTGCAATTGCGAGAACAGTCTCATTAAAACCGTTGCTCAGGCATCCCCCGATAATGTGTTCTTTCGTGCCTGGTTGAGTATGCACCAGACGAGGAATATAAAATAGCGACTTTCTATTTGAAATTTAATAATTTTTAATTTAATTTTTATTTTTGCATTAATTTTGTCATTTATGACTTTTTCATTAACTTTTTATTTTATTTGTGTCTCATAATTTAAAACTAAATGTAATATGATTTTGGTTAATTGTTAAATCTCTTGTGTTTATCTGTACATTTTATTTCGTTCATTCATTTATTTTGGTTATGTAAATTCTATGGGTCTTAACCTGAAATAAATCAATTTTATTTTATTTTTATTTTATTTATTTATTTTATTTGCCAAAGAAGTTTCACTTCTGACAGGTGTAATTATTCGCGCGCACTTTTAATTTTCCTTAAAACAACGGGAAAGTTTTGTTTATTATTCATTAATGATTACAAAAAATATGAAGAGAGTACCTTGTCTAATATTGAGGTCATTAAATAAAAACTCATTCTCTAAAAGGTTAAATAATGGTTTTTGTTATTTTTTTTTAATGCAGACACATGGACAGCATAGCGACGGATGTCCTCCAAAAGTGGGCTTGTAATAATCATCGCACGGGACGATATGGATTGGAGAGTTTGTGGTGAGTATGATTACCAAAGTTGATGTAACCCTATGTTAAGTGATACTGTCTAATACTTACACATTTCACAATGAAGATTTAAAAAAAAAATAACACAATTGAGTCAAATTAGATTAAAATTGAGAATCAAAAATTAATTTATATTAAAAATCTTAAAGTAAAAATCATCCCCTCTTCTGTCAATAGTTGGGATTTAGGAGATTCTCACGATTAAATTAAGTTAATATTAAATTAAAATTAAGAAACACGAATTAAAATTAATCATTCAAAAAATAAAAATCAACGATTTGTTCCAGTTATTTGAGTTAAGAAGATCCTTGCACGTTAATTAAGTTAATGTTAAATGAGAATTAATTTGAATTTAATTAATTCTAATTAACGTACTCAAATTAAAAATCATTCCTCCCTTTTCCAGTTATTTGGGTTTCTGAGATACTCACGATTAAATTAAGTTTACAATAAATTAAAATTGATTTAAATTAGGAAAGTCAAATTAAAATTAATTCCAATTAGGAAATCAAATTCAATATCATAGCTTCTTTTATTTGGGTTTAGGATATCTTAACAACTAAATTAAGTTAATATTAAATTAAATTTAAGAGACTCCAACATCATCGCTTCTTTTTCCAGTTATTTGGGCTTAGGAGATCCTCTCAAAGCAGCGGTGGCTTTATCTAAATCAAAGGACCAGCATCATTTGAGCTTAGCCGCGGAGCTAGCCAAGGCCACGGGACAGCCTACTTTCGCTACACATATAGAGGACAAAAAGTCGCAAATTGTTAGCGAAGCAACCGAATTGGATGTTTTGAAACCACTTCCCAACAAAATCGATCTAATGAGTGAATGTGTGAAAGTATCGGATGATAGCGAATCGGAAGACGAGTAATTTTTGTCTTACAGTAATAATAGAAACCTAAAGTAATAGGCGACATTATTACTTGATTTATATGTATTGTATGTATGTAGTTATGTAAGTAATCAATGGCTGTATTTTTCCTTAAATTAAAAAATATATCTTGGCTTTAAATCTAAATCATAAGTTTTCTTAAATATAGACTTAAAAACCGCGATTGGTTATTGAGAAATTCAGATAAATCTGTTTAGAAATTTTATTGAGAAATATCCATATTGGACGCCATTTTGAAACCCATTTCCCTGCAAAATTGATTTGACTAATAGCGGTGTTACTATTGCAATAAAGGTTAAGTTTCTTTTTGTCTAAATTTTGCGTTATCATTACGCCAGTTTGCGTCCATAATTTCAATAAAAAAAATTGATGCTTCCACTGACATTACGAAAACAAATAGTCGTAAATTGGTCATAAAAGTATCCGAATAAGACACCATTTTGAAGTCCTCTTCTCGACAAAATTAATCTACAGAGCGATCTTATCGAAGTTTGAGATGTCAGCGGAACGGAAGAGTTTTTTTATCTTATTTGTAATAAACGTAAAGTAAAACTTAATATTGTGTGTATGTAGTTATGTATGTCATAAATGGCTGTATTAAATTATATCATGTGATTTTAAACGATACGATTAAATCCGATAAAGATCGAAATATAAATCAACAAATATCCGTAGTGAATGCCATTTAAAAACCCCTTTCCCTTCAAAATGGATTAGTCATTTAAATTTAGTAACCGTGTTACTACTTTAATAAACTTTAGATTTTTTGTAATAAGTCGGTTTGTGTCTATAAACTGTTTCCATTAAAAGATTTAAAAAAAAAAATTGATTTTTCCACCTGCATTTCGAAAACAATTGGATTGTTTATAGAAGTATCCGAATTAGACGCCATTTTGAATTCTTTTTCCCGCCAAAATTGATCTGATGAGTGATCTTGTCTATGCGTCAGATTTTTCATTATCTTACAGCACAATATCGTTTCCGAAAATATACTGGATAACAAACGACGGTTTATTTGGTTTTATCATATGAGGTCGACGACGACGAAATTTGTAATTTGTTCGAGATAATTCCAAATTACACGACGTTTTCGAACATTTTCCCATCAAAATTGATCTAATAAATGTTCGTATTAAAGCAGCGGTCGGGGAACCGAAATAATTCCCCCAATTTACCTAAATACAAAAATTTACCAGATATTACATTAATAAATTAAATAAATGATGTTTAAATGTTTTCTTTTCAAAATTATCATGAGGGCTATATTATGAAAGATGCTAAAAAGAAGCGATTTCGTTTTTTTGCTTTTCACCATGGGGTAATATCACAAAAATATTTAAACTTCCCCGACCGCTGTATTAAAGTATCAAACAGTAGATCAGAAAACGAGCGTTTTTCTATTCTACATATAATAATAGAAAGGTCAAATAAAAGACTGGGTTTATATATGTGTTTATTATATAATATAAATTAAAAGGGCCGTCGTACAAAGTACACATGTCAGAAGTGAAACTTCTTTTGGAAAACTAATTTTTAAGTCTTGTTATACAAATATAATAATAATCTTTATTTCTCAGGTAAATACCCATTACAGTCACACACGATACACTCACAGTTAAATGAAATAAATTAATTACAAGAAATTTAGGTAATTTAAATAACCAAAATATTAATAAAACTAAAATAAAATACTAAGTAGAATAAAATAAAGTAAGATAATTCAAAATTAATAATAACTGGAAACTAAATCTATTTATTTGGACTTTGGTGCACGGAATTCCAAAACTTAAAAAATGAGCAGTCAAAATTTTCTGTCAACATCTTAATAATGATGTTGTCCGAGGTTCGTATTCCTTTCCAAATAAATAAATATAAAACTTTAGATTTCCGAGACTTAGAGGAAGGAAAAAAGGTAGATATGTTAGGAATTTCATTGTAAATGAAATATTAAGAGTCGAAAATTAATTCATGTAATTTATTGAAATCTCAAATGACGTGTTTTTGCTAATATTAGAACTGATTAATTAAATTTTGTTTTTGAATTTAAAATTTAGAAAAGAGATTTTATGAAATATTTCATGAAAAATAGTATTTATCAAATTAGTAAATCACGAGTGGCAAGTTAAAATGCCACATGTTATTTATAAATATTGAAACTACCTAACCTTCAAACGAATTGGCATAATCTGCACATCTGCTTGACTCTAATTAGGCTCATTGGCCTTAAGAAGTTTCACTTTTAAAACCCGTCCGTGATTTCTCGAAGATTAGGAATAATCTACTTGCACTGTAACAGTTGATTTACGTAGATATATATTCTTAGGATGTTTTCACACATGTTTGGATATTAATCTATACATATTTCAACCACACTTAGTCTTTGACGTAACTTAGAGTATAACATAATTAAGCGCTAATCTGTCTGTAATAACGGCATATTCGTACTCTTTAATTTATATAAAATATTCTGTTATTCTTATACTTCCATTACAAAAAAAATGTTGTTAATGCAAACAGTTTTAGAAAACAAAATGATTTAAAGAATTTAGTTTTTAGTGAGTTATTCTCTCAAAACACTGTTTTTCCTTTTATCCTGTTAAGTTTTTTAAAATTAGCGAAATGGAAAAGCGGGTACCATTGTATGGATGTTCTATAAGCTAATTAGTTTAATCTCGGTACCTGTTCTTTTTCCATAGTGATATTATTCACTTATTTTTTAATAAACTGAGTTTTGTACATATTTATTTTATTTTATGCCACTTACTGCTTCGGGTAAATAATAACAAAAATTCGAAATGGTACATAAGGATCACATCCAGAATAGTTCATGATGACGCTGTTCTATGCTGAACAGTGAAGCTGTTGTGTGATGACAGATGCCGCTTTTGTAGAATGATAAATGACGCTGTTATATGAAAACAGATGACGTTGTTGCATGACGATTTTGACGCCGTTATATGTTGACATATAACGCTGTTGTATGATGGCAAAATTCGTTTTCGTATGATGATAGATGACGCTGTTGTATGATGACAATTGATGCTTTTGTAAGATGGTAAATGAAACTGTTATATTATAATAATGGATGACCGTGTTATATGCTAACAGATAACCCTGTATGATGATTATGACGCTGTTATATATTAACAGATGATCGTGTTGTATGATGATTGTGACGGTGTTGTATGATGACAAATTACGCTTTCGTATGATGATACATGACTGTTGTATGATAGTGATGCTGTGTTGTATGATGACGCATGACGCATTTGAAGGATGATAAATGACGCTGTTATATGATAACAGACGAAGCTGTATTTTGACAGATGAGGTAGTATAATAACAAATTACTCATAAGCTGCGATAATATTTTAAATATGACATTTATAAATACACGATTTAAGACATTACAGTTTTGGAATCGACATTCATATCATATTGTTATCTTGAATTCTTATAACAGCTAGTATTTGTCAGGACTATGGAAGGAGCCTCTTTTTTATTGCTGAAAGGTTAACGATGGACTTTAACATATCCTGATGATACAATCTAAGATGGACCCGTGCTATTACGGATGAGGTAATTTACCTTATGGTTTACCACAAAATTCCACGTCTGTCCCATAATTTTCTTCCTTAAGCTAACCAAGCCGCCTAATGTTTTAAGATACATTAATTTTCAGGCATTATAAGGTTTTCATAAATTAAATAATTTTTGGTAAAAAAATTATTCAAGTTATTCTAAACCCACTATATCAATCAGCTGGCTTTTTCTCTCGAAAATCAATTTCATACCGACTTAATTTCATTTAGGCGACAAAATAAATCTCTTGATACATTTTTATGAAATGCTGTTAAGGGCAGTTTTGATGTACATAAACCATACGACATACATGATGTACTTGTAATACTGTATTTTATATAATACTTTGTTATATAACACACTTGATTTGTAAGACAGTAAATGATAAAAATAGTTACTGTGGATTATTCTTTAGTTTAGATATAAATCTAGATAGTATATTATAAATCTATAGAAGTATTTATCTAAAACATTTAAGGCGAAGATTTCGATACTTTAACAGTGTTTTTTGGACGTTGTGCATCATAATGCAGTTGGCGCTTTATTCGTCTGCTTTTGTACACATTATCCTGTAACAGTAGAAGTGACAGTTATACATAATTATGTGAAAATTAAATAGGAGTACCTAAATAACACATGACCTTCAAGTGACCTTACACGTAGGTCATACAAAGATCACTTATGTCAATGGTTCCAACTGATTTTAGCCCTGAACTCAAAACATTACGTGTTACTATAAATACGAAGACTTTATTAAAACATGCACATGAAAAATATAACTTCGAAGTGATTTCACAATCGTTCATTGTTATGCGAAACATAAGTTTTACCCCCAGTTTGGGAACCCAGGACTTTATGTTATATAGAGATATAGTTGTATATTATATCTCCTAAGGTATCCATTTTAATGAACCGCTGTTAAAGACAGTTTTCATCTACATGAAATATACGTCGCATTTAACATATCTACACTAATATCATACTGAGGAAAAATGTGTGTTTATGTAATTATCTATGTTTGTAACGTTTTTACTTAAAAACTGCTGGACCGATTTCAAAAATGTTTACACTACTAGAAAGCTGCATTTTCACTGAGCGACATAAGTTATATTATTTACTCAAAAAAGGGGATTCCTAAGGAAAATGGATGAATGTAACCCAAGGTGTGAAAAAATTCGTCACAAAATGTGTCATCGCGTGCGCTGGGAAGACTATTGAAGATAGAACAAAAAAATGTTCTACAGTATTATAGAACGTATTAATATCTACAAAAAAGTCTGCGATACTATATGTCCAACTAATGTAGTAATGCCAATGTAAATACTTTTTTACATTTTTTAAAGTTAATAAAAGTGCCGACAATATTGGAACCGTATTATTCATAACTTTGTATTAACCCTTGTTCTATTAAATGTTAATATCCGAATATTGTATTATAGACCTTTCTGTTAAGTCCTTTCACGTGGGGTATAGAGTTGTTATTCTTTCGGTAATTCAATTAATTATCCTTTATCCAATATTGTTATTCACGTGGTTTTTTTTCCCACCCATTGTGGCGTCTATCCCCTCCCTCCCCCCCGCGCCGAAGCTGCGATTGGGTAGCGATAGAGTCTATTGCAGATAGATCTAATCAAAGACCACAGATACATTACAGATACATTACAACTCTTCCCCTCTAACGAATGTCACTGAACCTACTCTGTGTTTGACTAACATAAGACATACTTGCAAAGTTCTTTTATGTTACTTACATTATAGTTTCAATATCCGTAAAATACTTTCAAATTAATAAAATCGGACATTCCGTTTAAAAGACAGAACGAATTAAAAATGTCAATTTAAATAAAATTGTAGTGACCCCTTATAACTGGGCCTGCGACTGGTGAGTTACCTCATATTCCGAGGATACCTATACTGGTTTTATTTTTATCAAGCTGAAACTTACTGGAGCGATTCAAAAAATTATTTCATTAGCTCCTTGATATTAAGAATTTTTCAATACCTGTACCGTATTTTTGAATTTGCTAATTTTGGACATTCTAGGTAAATGATGTTACCAATTTATAAATATTAATTAGATATATATTACTTGTAAAGGTAAATAATAATAATTTATTGACATTAACTATAATACATCTTTACAGCAAAATTCGACTTAATTATATTACAAGAATTGATTTGTTATTTGCTTCATGACATTTTCTGTAAATACTCTCGTATTCTGTGTATTGATTAAATTATGAATGCAAGTTTTTGTCTAATAGTCTGAAACTAAGTGAAATAAACCTTTTATGTTAATGAAAATATTCCAAGTTAGTAAACTTTTCAATACCACGAGATCGGTACCTACGCGGGTGAAACCGCGGGGCATTGCTAGTCTAGTATATAAGGAATAAAAATGTATAGTATGAAATAGCTTCATAAACAACATATATTTTATAATATGTAATAGATAAAAATGGTTACTGTGGGTTATCTTTTAGAGATAAATCACCGAGGACGTTTTTATCGGTATTTTAAAGATACGATCGCACGTTTTCATATGTTGATAAATTATAGGCACCCAGAACGAAATAATTCTACGTATCGAATTTACGACTACATGAGGTCCTGGGTTTGAGTCAGGCCAATTCAAAAATGAACATTGAGTTTTCTATTAAGATTTTCTCAATATTGGCCCGAAGTTGGCAAGTTGGCGGTGTGATCCACCCCCGTGCCTCGTAGAGCACGTTAAGCCGTCGGCCCTGCGCCCGATTTCTCTCCGGTTGTGTCGGATTACCGTCACATCGGACTATAAGAGTGAAGAAATAGAGAGTGCACTTGTGTACTATGCCTGCCAATCCGCAATGGAGCAGCGTGGTGGGTCGATGGGATGTTAATGGGCTGCTACTTACTTTTTTTTACACTTTGAAAAATATTCTTATAAATAACATATAGAGACTCGAAAATTCTTGTTGGTGTGAACGCAAGCTTACGTGCTAGTTATAACATACACGTATTAATTTACCATTTTAAGATGTTTCAGCTCTTGTGTATCGTTCGCGGCTTTCGGATTGACTCTATCCACTTGATAAGTGAGTAAATCTGAAATATATACTGTGTATTAGGAGACCGCTTCCGAAAATGAAGATACGGTAGTACTAAGGACACTTTTCATGATGATGAGACGGAAAAAAAATCGATCTTGATTTTAAAAAGTGCGTGCGTACAAAGTACACATGTCAAAAGTGAAACTTCTTTGACAAAATTTTTAAATCTTGTTTATATTTATACAAATCTAAAACTTTCGATTTCTGAGACTTAGAGGGAGGGAAAAAGGAAGATATGTTAGGAATTTAATTGTCATTAAAATATTAAGTGTCGGAAATTTAATACAAATATTGAAATCTCAAATGACGAATTGTAAATAAAAATGCCACGTGGTTTTTGTCAATATTAGTTAAAAATTATTAAATAAATTTAGGTTTTGAATTTAAAATTTTTGTAATATTTTATTTTATATTTTATGAAAAATAGTATATTGGGGTAATACAATGTGTATATTAATTGCGTTAATAAGGTCGCTGATATTTGCGTGTACTTTTTGAATATTAACGATGCGGCTTCTTTCGCTTCTTTTTGCGTTGTGAAGGTGACCTCTGTGTCCAGTCGTCGGTACAGATTATAAGACCGAGGTGCTTCCGTTTCAGATTGTAATATTTGCGTAAACATGGCCTTGGAAGAATCAACTTCCAATAGTGTTGTTACGCTGGAACTGGATCGCAGGAGATAGGCAGTGGGCAGATTTTAGAAAATATTAAGTTACTAGATGACGAGTGGCAAATTAAAATACCACATGTTATTTGTAAATATTAAAACTACCTAACCTTCAAACGAATTAGCATAATAATTGCTGCACATCTTCGTGACGCTAATCACGCGTGTTATCTGTAAAAATTTTATCCTCATACGCCTAATGAAGTTTCACTTCAAAAATCATATTTTTTAAACGTTTAGCGATACTCCTATTTATGTAAACATCAGCTGTTTTTGATTTTGTGTTTCATTGCTGGTTTTTTTACTAAACTAACTTTACATTTGGCTGTACTAACATAATAGAGGGTAAATAATTCTAATCAAACGATTTTTTTTTAAATCAGGATCGATTTTTTTCGTCTCATCATCAAAGGTTCCATTAGTACTATCGGCTCTCTTTGTTTTCGGAAGCGGTGTCCTAATACACAATACTTATATCAATTTATTTATTTCTCCGAGGGTCATATTGTAGCGACATTTATATTAATGAAGAATCAGTTCCTATTCAAACAAATTTGTTGAGTGATCTCATTAGGTTAATTTTGTCTTAGCACTTACCATCGGTGGTGTTGGTGGCGGCGTCGGAAAAGGCGGCTTTTGGTGACCGGAGCTGATCGTGTAAAGCGTGACGTTTCTTCCGTGTCAATAGACAGGAACGTTCCGCGTCCGTATATTCTAGTAGTTTAACCTAGACAATATAGAAATGATGACTTAATTACAATACAATACAAAAAATAAAAAATAAAAATTATTTCTATAAACTTACGTTTACTATACATTTCTTGTGGTTGATTGCTGACAAAGATTCATTGTATTCTCAACTAATGGTGAGTGATGACATATATAAGATAAATGCAGGCTAACATACTGTTATGAACGGTAATAATTTACAATTTTTTTTTGTTTTACTGTGGGACGAAAAGTTCTCATCTCGGTTACTGTATGCGGGACAGAAGTTCCCCCTTCTCTCCTGATTATATTCCATTGACGCAAATGTGTCTAATTCACTTTTATTCCCGATAACTTAACAACCACTTGTTTATTAAAGCGTTAACAGCTTAAACCATAGGTTATTTGTAAATTTGATGACATTGAACTTTTCATCTCAGTGTGAATAAAAATGGTATACGGCAGAAAAACAGGCAATTCTCACCTGCAATTTTCACACTGATCTTCGGGTCGGATGATAAAATTTCGCGGGTGAGAATACCTTATTTTTTCCTAATGTGCGTAGTATACTATTATCAGTTTTATTATTCCAATTTTATACAACATATGGGATACATTAAGAAAGGTGTGCTAGTGTATGTATGCATGGTCCACGTAAGTATATATATCATGGGTTTTAAAATAATCAGTTTAGTCTCATCGTGTGTAATCAAGTATTTATTTATCTGTTTGTATATACCTCGAGTGCAGCTTTGGATTCCTTCAGTTTTAGACATTGTTCGTCTCTCTTACGAAGGCATGAGGCGCAGGTTACGCACTTTTCGTCCAACTCCTTGTACCTCTCCTTCAACTGCTCGAGTTCCAATTGGCAGGCTGACAGCCCGGATTTAGTTGTTTCCAGTTCTTTAGACAGGGCTTCCATACTGAAATACAAGTAAAGTAACATAGCATCCTTAATATAACAAACGTCAATAGAACGATTTTTTTCAAAGCTACCCTTTCTAGTCACTGCAGAACAAAAACGGGTTATAGGTACTATTTGCCTCCACTTAATGATTTTATCTTAAATTACGCATATCACGGTTAATTTCCAGTTAATTTTACACTTGGATAGTAACGCATATCTCGAAAGGTTCGGACATGTTGATATCTCCGTAAGAAACGAATTTTTGTTTTATGCCTTCCTACCTAAACATTATACAACAAAATCTCATTATAACGAATATTTTCTAAGTCCCTTTAGTTTCATAATATTTAACATAATATTAATCGTTATGCATTCAAAGAATTACATGCTGTTAAACTATTCGTTCCCATTGAATAATAAATTAAAATACTAGGTGTGTGGAGACCGCTCCCGAAAACGAAGAGAGACGATAATACTAATGACACCTTTGACGATGGGACGGAAAAAATCGATCCTAATTAAAATAAACATTGTTAAAACATTTTAATAGCATTATTTATGCTTCGTAATGTTAGTATATGAAATGTAGTGTTAGTAATGTTAGTATAACCAGCAATGAAATACAAAACCAAAAACTACCTGACACTCGGGTCAACGCGGTGATTTTGTGTTTCATTGTTGTTTTTTTTAATAATGTAATGTATTTTGTATGAAACACTATTTCACTTGGCTGTACTAACATGATAGAGCATAAATAATGTTTATTAAACGTTTTAACTATATGATTTTGTTTTAATCAGGATCGAAATTTTTTCTGTCCCGTCATCAAAGGTGTCATTAGTTCCATCCTCTCTCTTCGTTTTCGGAAGCGGTCTCCACACACCTAGTTTTTTAATTTATTATTCAATGGGAACGAAGAGTTCAACAGCATGTAGTTCTTATTTCTAACGTAATACTATAATATACAATATACCGATCAAATTTCATATCAAATAAGCATTTATGCTATTTCAGTTATAAATCATAAAATATATAAAAAAAACCTTACAAACTACGAATTTATAGAAAAAACTAAAACATGGTTAAAAGATCTAATAAGGAGATCCTTATAAAAAAACCAGATCTAAACTAAACGCAAGATCACACTTGCACACGCACGCANGTTTGCACCCCCTAGCTGCCCCCGAACGTAATTTGCTAGCACGCACGCGGATTCGATTCTTTTAGATACATATTAAAATCATTCGTAATATTAAGTACAAATATTTTTATGTTGTTTCTATGTCTTTTTGTTATTTGTAAACATTATTGATTGGTCTATAAGTGAAGTGACTCAATTAAATTCACATTGCAATAAGTAGATGGTGATGGTGATGATATTTAATTTTAATTTTTTAATTTTGCATTAATTTATTGATTTTAATTTTGACATTTATGACTTTATTCATTAACTTTTATTTTATTTGTGTCTCATAATTAAAAACTAATTTTAATTGGATTTTGTTTAATTGTTAAATTTCTCTAGTGTTTATTTCATTCATTCATTTATTTTGGTTATGTAAATTCTATGGGTCTTAACCTGAAATAAATTATTTTTTTTATTTTTTTTATTACGTATAAGTTTGTTCCGTTTATAAACTTCTTACCTTCTTTTATGTGATTCGCTGCCCAAATTAACTTTTTTTAGTTCATCCCTTAAATCCGCTACAGTTTTCTAGAAAAAAATGACTTTAGGTAAATTAAAGCGTAATTATAAGTAATATACTCGTATATAGCTTTTTATTATAGCGAAAAATATAATATTTTTTTTTTATAAAATCTATGTATTATCTTTTCATTTATCATAGTTATTTTGTTTACTTTTATTTATATCGATTAAGCTCTATTTGCTACCTTCATATAACTCGGTATTACCTTAACGTAATAAAGATAAAAGATACCTCAAGGGTGGCTTTATTTTCTTTTAATTTGCGGCACTGCTCTACCCTCTCCTTGAGATATGAAGAAGACATTTTACTTTCTTCGTCCATCTTTTTCAAGCTTTCCTGAAGCTTCACAATTTCGCGTTCGCAAGTCAACAGTGACGCCTTTGTCACCTGCAATTCTCTATAAAAAATAGTTTAATCCCGTAGATATAGATACTACAAAAAAATCTCATATATCTTTTTGAAGTGAAACTTCTTTAGGCGCATGAGGGTAAAATTGTTACGGATGAAACGCGTGATTAGCGTCGCGAAGATGTGCAACGTTTTTTATGCTAATTCGTCTGAAGATTAGATAGTTTTAATATTTTCAAATAACATATGGAATTTTAATTTGCCACTCGTCATTTAAATAATTTATCGTCATGTAATTTAAAATAGAAATATTTTATATATTCTATTTTCTTAATTTTAAATTTTCTTACTAACATCTAATGTTGACAACAAACACGTGGCCTTTTTATTTACATTTCGTCATTTGAGATTTCAATAAATTATTTGCACTTAATATGAAATAAATTAATGAAATTCCTAACATATCTTTTTCCCTCGCTCCAAATCTCGGTAATCTAAAGTATTAGATTTGTACAATATAAACAAGATTAAAAAGTTAGTTTGCAATGTAGTATCACTTCTGACATGTGTACTTTGTACGCGTCCACTTTTTTTTTAGGAAAACTTATTTTGACCATTTATCTTCTAAAAAATACATACATACGCATTTCTTACAAAACGGGACTCGCTTGATAACGAACAACCAAGCCGTAATCAGGATGAGGTTATGAATGTTGCGTATAAATAAATATTTCAGTTACATTTTCAATTTTCATATGTATAATACATATTCGACTTGTCAATCGGATGCGTTCCAACGTCAGGCTCGACTTAACACGACCTCGCTGGCGCAGTGGTGCGAGCACTAGCATTGCTTGCAGATGTCCAGGGTTCCATCTCCAGTAGGGGCAATTTTCTAATTTATCTGTGTGGCAGGCTTCGACCGTAGCTAGTTAACATAGGCAAATTAGAAAATACATTTTCATAAATTTGCCCCGGCGGGACCCGAACCCGGCACCTCTGCTAGAGAGGTGAGTACTCACACCAAAGCACCAGCCAGATCGTCAAAAGTGAGGTTTGCTATAGCTGTACGCACTCGAGCGTGACGGCTTAGGCTCATTCAGTATCCACAAAATAAATTGCACACTTTCTATACCAAAATATCATTTTTTCCATATATATTGCGCCAGGTAGGTCGTCAAAATAGTAACTTTTGCTATAGCGTTATATAGTAAAGCGTGACGGCTTAGTGTCATTCAATATCCACAAAATAAAGTGCACACTTTCTACTTCAAAATATTGTAATTTTTTCATGTATATTTCGCCAGCTAGGTTGTCTAAATAGTGACTTGCTATAGCGTTGAAAAGTCGAATGTGACGGCCTAATCTGATTCAGTACCCATAAAATAAAGTGGATATTTTTTACTACAAAATATTGGTAGTAACTAATGCTCACTTGTCTTTCACAAAATGTTTGTCCAAAGCCTTCTGCATTTTGCCAATAGTCGCACTTAAATCTTGCTCCTTGAAGCGAAGCTTCTCCACTGTCCTCGTTAACTTCTCATTCTTCTCCACCTGAACGTCATACAACATCCTGCCCATGACGATGGAGTGTAAGTTCATCCAGTCTGTTGATGATAATCAAGTATTATAAACAAATCAATTCATTCTTATTGAAGTGATACTTCTTTATGAGGGTAAAAGTTTTACGGATGAAACACGTGATTAGCGTCACCAAGATGTGCAGCGTATTTTTTGCGTTTGAAGCTTAGGTAGTTGTAATTTTTACAAATAACATGTGGCATTTCAATTAGCCAATCGTCATTTAATAAAATATATTTTATAAACTCTCTTTTCTAAATTTTAATTTATAAAAACAAAATTTAATTAATGCTTTCTTATATTGAGAAAAAACACGTGACATTTTTATTTACAATTCGCCATTTAAGATTTCAAAAAATTATTTGTATTAATTTTCGACATTAATATTTTAGTGACAATTAAATTCATAAGATTCCTAACATATCCTCCTTTTTTCCTACCTCTAAGTCTCGGAAATATAAAGTTTCAGATTTGTATAAATATAAACAGGATTTAAAAACTAGTTTGCCAAAGAAGTCTCTCTTCTGGTATGTATACTTTATATGCACGCACTTTTAGCTTATTTTTTTAAATCATAAAGCTATTAAACATGAGATTTAAGAAACACATCATTAGTAAAAATTTATTTATCTTTGAAACTTGGTTCTTATGTAGGGGTCTCTAATATTGAAGGCGAACTGTGCAAGTATAGGTACTGCAAGAAACTGGTCCGTCACGGTCAACTATGTAACGCTCTTTCGACTAAAGTCGGCTTTCGTCAACTAAGGGAGCGAGAGAGTTCTAGTCAACGCGTCACTACTATTTTTTTGTTCATTTTGCACTATATATTGTTAATATTATCACACTATAATTATAGAAAAGGACGGTGTATTTCGATTGAAGTTTTCATTTGTTTTGTTTAAGGAACACATCGACTTATTTTAATCTCGATCTCACCTGTTGGTAAGTGATGAGGCATTGAAACTGCTGCAGAACCATTTTTAATTGGTGTCTGATTCAAATTGATTACGCTTGTATTTTCCTCTAGTTTACCTCCGTTCAGAGCAATTAATAGAGGTTCTAACTCGGTTTTTGATTGAAGAAGTGAACTGTTATTGTTTTTCAACCGATCATTCACATCTGAGACATTTTCCTGAGTAGTTGTATTAAAAGAATTAAACTCTTTTTCTAATCTTGGATCTAGAAATAAATTAAATATAATAGGTGGTGCAGTAATATTTTACCTGGATAAAAAAAGGAAATTTTTCAAAGGCAAACGACTTATTTCGTTGACGTATATTAAGAATAAGAGTGGTCCAAGTATCCCTGTGGTACTCCACAGTTATTGATTAGTCTGCAAAGTTTTTCTTTGATATCTATTTAAGAAAAATACCATGACCTATATTTCTATCATCAATGTACCCTTTGAATTTAGGCACGAGATCTATCGTAGCCGACTATGTACTAGATTTCGGAAAATAATATCATAATTAACTTGAAGTATTTCAAAATAGATACTGTCACGTTAGCGATTTGCTACGATCTCACCTGTTGGTAAATCATGAGGCCTTGAAACCGCTGAAGGACCTTTATTAATTGGTGTCTGATTCCAATTGGTTTCGCTTATATTTTCCGCAAGATTCTCTTCATTCTGACACATTAATCGAGGTCCTAACTCAATTTTTGTTCTAACAGAAATTGAACTATATTCATTTTCTAACTGATCGTTTATTTCTAATTCATTTTCCTCTGTAGTTACATTCACAGAACTTAACTCTTTTTGTAAACCTGGAGCTGAAAATAGAAGATTAACTCTTTGAACATTAATATCCGGATAAAAATATTCATCTGATGGTAATGATGAATCCGTGGTACCGCGTTAACTTGATAAGGGATAATTTACATCTTATGGTTTCTGCTCAGCATCGTTCAGGGGCGCAAACGAGTATTTCAAGTAAAACTTCTTTAGGCATAATTGACTTGGGTAGTAAGCTGGTGATCGTAATTGTAATGCGTGACGAGAGCGTTAGAAAACCGTGATCAGGCTAGGTGAATGTACGGGAACACAAATGTATATATTATACATATATATGTAAGTTACGATCGAAGTCTCCCACCAGTCCACATACAGACAAATTACAAAATGTTATACTTGGTGGGAATCGAATATAAAGCAAGCGAAGCCTTATCAAAAAAAGTTAAAAGTACGTGTGTACAAAGTAAATATGTCAGAAGTGAAACTTCTTTGGCAAAGTAATTTTTAAGTCTTGTTTATATTAATACAAATCTAAAATTTTAGATTTCCGAGACTTCGACAGAGGAAAAGGGATCATAATATCTGATAAGGATTTAATGAATTTAATTGTCATTAAAATATTAAGTGTCAAAAACAAATAATTTATTAAAATCTCAAACGACGAATTGTAAATAAAAATGTCACGTGGTTTTGTCAATATTAGAAATTATTAATTAAATTTTGTATTGGAATTTAAAATTTGGAAAAGACAATTTATGAAACATGTTTATTTTATATTTTATGAAAAATAGTATATTAAATTATAAAACGACGAGTGGCAAATTAAAATGCCACATGTTATTTGTAAATATTAAAACTTCTTCGTGACGCTAACCACGAGTTTCATCCGCATAAATTTTACCCTCATGCCTCTAAAGAAGTGTCACTTCAAATACATTCCAATAAAATATATACCTTGTAAATCTTGTATGATCGCTGTTTCATCAAACTCTATCACGGTGACATTGTTACATTTAACTTGTTCCTCAGTCAATGTAGCATTTGAGGTCTCAGTGGCTACTTTAAATTTGTTAAGTTCGTTAACTATATTTACGAGTTCGTTCATTAAATTTATGGAGTCATTCTCTTCGTTGTTCTGTAGTTCTACCTAATTACAAAAAAAATTTTTTAAAAAACCGGTGGTCTGTAAAGTTGGTTTACGGGAGATAATTTTACGTGATAACTTCATAAGAAAACATTGACGTAAGATTTAGGACGATCGATCCTCTCTATTGTTTGCTCTGCGCTCTCATTCGAAATCACGATGTAACTGAAACAGCTGATGAGAGCCTTGAGCATTGATATTTTAACTTCGGCTGCTCTGTCGAGCGCCTTCCACTTTAACACTACTTCGCGGCCAGCTGTAATGCGATAGGCGATAGATGGGATGAAAAAGATTAAGCGATATAAAAAAAATCATTTATAAAACCATTTCAACCAAAGAGCACTAATTTCTTAAATTTACAACATAGAAGCTAGAAAGACGCATTTTATGTGAGCTTTCAATAAGTTATACATACATACATACATAGCATCACGCCTCATTCCCATAGGGGTAGGCAGAGACAACATCCTTCCACTTGCCACGATCCTTGCATATCTCCTTCGCTTCTTTCAATCTCATTAAACCTTTCATACAAGTTCGTCGGTTTAGAGTACTCTTGACCTGGCCGTTATTTAAAATGTCCTGGATTTGGTCCAGGAACGTTCGCCTCGGTCTTCCCCTTCCAACTTTCGCATTCACTCTTGACTCATAAATCCTTTTTGTCAGTCTCCTTTCATTCATTCTCTCTACATGCCCAAACCATCTAAGCATACCTTTCTCAATTTTAGTCACTACGTCTTCTTTTATACCACAACGTTCTCTTATCACACTATTTCTCACTCTGTCACTCAGTTTTAATCCACTCATGCTTCTCAACGCTCTCATCTCTACCGCATTTATTTTACTTTTGTGATTCTTCTGCCATACCCAACTTTCACTACCATACATAAGTGTTGGCACCAACACTCCAGCATGCACTGCCAGTCTAGCCCTTTGAGACACCATCTGGCTATTCATAAAAGCATGCAGAGCACCATTTACCATATTCCCTGCATTCACTCTCCTTTCGATATCACTTTCACATGTTCCATCTTTTGTAAATTTAGATCCCAAGTATACAAATTCTTTCACCTCTTCCACTTGTTCCCCATCTATCAAAATATTGCCATTCATCATAGATTCATCTCGTTCAAAAAGCATAACTTTCGTTTTGTTTACATTCACTTTCATTCCTTTCCCTTTCAAAGCTTCATTCATAATATTTAGCATCTCCTGAAGCTCGTTAGCGGATGACGCAAGTATTACTTGATCATCAGCGTAGAGTAAACATTTGATGACTAATTCATTCATTCTTAACCCATACATACATTCTTTTAAATCTGTCAAACATTTATCCATGAAAAGGTTGAACAGCCATGGTGACGCAACACATCCCTGTCGAACACCTCTTTCGACAGGAAACCACTCCGTGTACGCTCCGTTTATTCTGACACAGGCACTAGAACCCTCATAGAGAGACTTCAATGCTTGGATCAGACAACCGCTCACCCCATACGTAGATAACGTTGACCACAGCTCATTCCTCACCACTCGATCATAGGCCTTTTCTAAATCTACGAACGCGCAATAAACTTTTTGGTGTTTAGCCAAACATTTTTCAGTTATGCACCGTAAAGAAAAGACCTGATCCGTACATCCCATTCCTCTTCTAAATCCCGCTTGCACGTCCCATATTTTCCCATCAGTTTCATTAATCACCCTTTCAATTAATATCTTTGCATACAATTTGCCGACGACACTAAGAAGGCTGATACCGCGGTAATTTTTGCACTCCTGCTGTGACCCTTTTCCTTTATATAGAGGGACAATTACGGCCTTGCTCCAATCTCTTGGGACTTGGCCTTTCTCCCAGCATATATTGAAAAGGCAGTACAGCTGAGCTACCACAATCCCGCGGCCTTCAGCATCTCGACTGACACTGTCATACCCAGCAGCCTTAACTGATTTCATACCTTTTATCGCTTTCATAATAAGTTATGCTATAAGTTATGCTATAAGGAAAATAATATCATAAGTTATGCTATAAGGAAAATAAGTTTATAATGAATTACGCGTTTGAACTTGAGTGGATTAATAAAAAAAAATTATTTGAGGAGAGTGAACTAAGAGTAAGAATTGAATAAAATATAGAAAAGTCTAGAAACTACTTAACTTCTCTATGCGTATTGCTTCTATTTCAGATTTAGCCACTTTTATCTTTTGCTTTAATATTTTGATTTCCTCATTTAATGACAATTCAGTAGAAACTTTCTTTAATGAAACATCCCCTTCACCTTCGTTTTCAAAACTTTTCATTATGTGTGTAAAACGAATTAAGATTTCGATTTGATATAATAAAAAAGCAATTTTATCTAGTATAATAAAGTCCTGGTAAAGCTTGTCGCTATAGCGCAAAATAAGTTTACCTGAAAGAAATAAAAATAATACTATAAATTAATAACGTCAAATAATAACATTATCAATTTTATTAATTAATTTTGGCAGGAAATAACAATAAAAGTTTAAATTAGTTTATGTCACAACAAAATAACATCTTTAACTGAGTTAACTAATGTTTGCAGGAAATAAATATAAAAGTTAAATTTAGTTTATGTCAAATAAAAATAACTTTAATTTTATTTATTAGTGTTGGAAGGAAATAAAAATAATAATTAAAATTACTTTACTTCAAATAAAAGGACATTAATTTTATTCTTAGTAATGAAAGGAAATAAAAATAATACTAAAAATTAGTTTACGTCAAATAATAACACCTTTAATTTTATTTATGAGTATTGCAAGGAGATAAAAAGAATACTTTAGAATTATTTAGTTTACAAATTAGTTAACGTCAAATAAAAATTACTTTAATTCTATTTATTAGTATTGAAAGGAAATAAAAATAAAACTAAATAGTGTAACTTGAACTTCGTAAAATGCTGAACAGTTCTTATAGCACCTTTTAAGTATATCGACGCTGGAAAGGAAACACATAGTAAACCGCACATCCGAAATTGTTCGTCAGAAAATTATAAGTTTAAATAAAAACAAAAAGCTATAAATTTCGGAATTATCGATCGTTTTTGGACAATATATTTATGTTTTGTTTTCAAACAGATTGACTTTAGCGATTTTATCCTTAAGATTTGTTAAAACAATATGTTTATTACTACGTGTTTACTTTCCAGTGTTGATATTCATTTAACAATAACGTTTTTACTGATGGCTTCGGCTTTCAGCCTGATCACATCAAAAAGAATGTTTTGTTGATCACTCTTGAACATATTGATCACTTATTATTTTTTGTTTTTTAATCTATTAAGAATTATCTTGTAATTGCTGCTGTTTTGTTAGTATATTAACATTTAACAAACTTACCAAATTTGTTGTATATTTTAAGCGGAATTATAGTTTAATGACTAGGATTTATTACAACAGTGGTTGGATTCTGTTTGATAAATAAAATATCCGGTCTCATATTAACTTGTTATCTTTTATGTTAAGGCCAATAACACCAGTGCTCTAATAACGTCAACATTCTTTAAATCGAAAATTACAAATTATTAGCTTTAAATGCTTATGAAACATTACTTTTGTCAAAGAATCTCTGAAACGGTTGGTCCTATTTTATTAAATAAGACATTATTAGGTCTTTCGCTGGGTGATAGTTAATGACAAAAGGAGTAACTGAGGGTAGTTTTATTATAGACTAGCAATGCCCACCAGTTTCACACGCGTAGATACCGATCTCGCGGCAGTGGAATGTCTTTTGTTTTCGTTAACATAAAGGTTTTATTTACTTGCTTTCAGATTATTAGACGCACACTCACATTGATAATCTAATCAATACACAGATTTTACTTTACAAAGATTATAAAGCGAAGTGGTGTCACTAGTAAAGCGAAAGGTGGTCGCCGGTGAGGTGATGTAGGATAACCAGTGACACAAGGTGCGATGGTTAGGTAGGATGAATGAGACTACCCTATCACTTTTATTTTTGAGTCAGAAGGGTTGTACTGAAAGGGATTGGAAGATTACTACGGTATGCTGATTGTGAGGATAGAGGAGATACTATTTAATTATTACGTCGATAATTATATGAGTAGCAACACGAATTTACCGAGAAAACAAATATGACCAGAGCGTTATTTCAAGACGTGATTGCTTTAGCTACCTGGGGCAAGATTTGTTTTTAATATGCAGTCCCTTAGGGTCGTGCGAGGTACTTGAGACGGTAACGGCGTCTACGCATTGCTACCTATATAAAAATCAGATGTACGGATCTGTCCGTCCGTTGATAATTAATTTTACAATAGTTATTATATATGTATATCCTAGTCTAACTATACAATATATCTGAATAAATACAAGGTATACAATTATTTTACAATATCAAAGTTTATAAATATAAATAAATGTAGTGTTTTCACTAAAAATATATATCTAACTAATACATTTTTTAATTCGTAACAATATTTACGTAGAATGTCCGACATTAGCCAATTTAAAAACACTGTACAGGTATTGAATGATTTTTTTTAAATCGCTCCACTAATTTTTAGCTTGATAAAATTAACAGTACAGGTATATCGGTGGGTATCATTGGTATCCTTGGAATATGAGCTAATATTAAAACAGTATCTAAAACTAGTTACCTTCTGTTATCATAATTCAAATTAGTTTAAACATTAAAATTGAAACTTAATCGTTTCAAATGGATTTTAATCAAATCTAGACGTAGTTTTTAATCAAAATTGCATACATTTTAAAATCAAAATATTCCATATTCAAGTAAAATCTGCTGTTGGTAATAAATCTACCAACGGTTCGTATCGTTGTTTATACTGAGAAGTAAACTGTAAGAAACTCAGTAGTTACTCTTTTAAATATAGTTAATATAGATAGTCGAAACATTTTTATATTTTTTCTAGTGCCGACAGGTTAGGCGCTTGACTGTGATTACATCTGATGGTAAGTGATAATACAGTCTAAGATTGAAGTGCACTAATTTGGAAAGAGACAATTTATTTCTTATGGTACGTTTTTTGTGGTAGGATGGTAATTAGCCACGGTCGAAATCTTCCATTAGCCCAGATTTAGATGAAATAGAAAATGCAATTTCCTAAATTCGCCCTACCGGAGATCGAACCCAGTACCTCTGCTACAAAAGCAATTACTCGCGCCACTGTACCACACGTCTATTTAATTGGAGTTCCGGTCTTGTTTATATAATTAATTTTCGATTATATTGACCAATAAAGTACTTTATAAGACTAAGACTGGTAGTCTTTTGATTGTATTGAAAATGCTCCAATCGTACAAGTGTACACAATGATAATAATCTAAAACAGCTTTACGCGAATTTCACTCCCTCATAGAGGATCCATGAAAAGAATATATTAATCCTGGCGGCCCTAACAAGGATAATGGGAAAATTTTTAACGAATTATGGCATTGTCATTGGCACTTAATACTTATGCAAAGTTTCGACTTAATTAGACTTCTGGAGATAGCTAAAAATCGCGCTCAAAGACTCCTTCAAACATACAGTCCAAGCTTATAAAAGCGTTTTAATATATCACTCTATTGTGTCGCTTACTTTGTAGTATAGTTTTTTTAATTGTCAAGTTATAGGAGACTTCGCCTTAAACTCGCCAAGTTATCGCAAATGAACTAATAACACCCAAATAAAATCAGTTACGGGAATCTAAACTATTTTTCGTCTTTATATTTTTAACAGCATCGCATTGTTATTTTAATTATATTTTCCTAGCAATACTCCGCAGTTTCAGCCGCGTACATACCCATCTCGTATACCACTATAGATTTATTTTCGTTAAAATAAAAGTTTTATTTCACTTCAAATCGCTTCAGTAATTTTTAGCTTGATAAAAATAAAAACAGTATAGGTATATCGATGGGTATCATTGGAATATGAGGTAACTCACCAGTCGCAGGCCCAGTTATAAGGGTCGCTACAATTTTTTTTACATTGACATTTTAAAATTCGTTATCTTTTGTTAATTTTAAATTTTGTATGCTGTGGCGTCACCGGGGTCTCAGCTGAAAATCAGCGTCGTGTGTTTCTACTACACACGATAATATGCTGAGCTGGAAACCCTTTCGAGGTGGTGTTACAGACAGTAATGCTGTTTATGATAATGCTGTTTGTTACACCATCATTGAATAAATGCTTTTTCTTTCTTTCTTTTGATTGGAATGTCAGATTCTAATAATTTAAAAATTGGATTGATTATTGACGGCACTTTAAGTAAAAAAGTAATGGTGGCATAACTACTGTAGTTGGAAATATGGTATTGCAGACTTTTTGTCGATATTAGTAGTACCTTCTATATTGTAGAACATTTGTTCTATTATCAATAGTTTACGCTGCGCACGTGATGATAGTTCTTTGTGACCAATTTTTTCACACTTTGGGTTGTATTAATGCATTTTTATTAGGGATCCCTTTTTTTTGAGTAAATATGTAGCCTATGTCGCTCAGTAAAAATGCAGCTTTCTAATGGTGAAAACATTTTTGAAATCAGTTCAGTAGTTTTTGTGTGAAAACGTACCTAATAAACGTACATACTTACAGACACTAATTTTTCGTTTTTATGTTAGTTTAGATATGATAACTGCGTCGTATATTGTCATGTAGATGAAAATCGTCTTTAACAGCATTTAAAATTGATATCTTAGGAGATATTATATACAATTATATCTGCGTTTCCACACTTTGGGTTACATTAATGCTTTTTTTAATAGGTAGGGATTCGTTTTTTTTTTTTGAGAAAGTAATATAGCCTATGTTGCTCTTTGAAAATGCAGCTTTTTAATGGTGGAATATTCTTTAAATTTGTCCAATAGTTACATACATACAAAAACCAAAATCTTTATATTAGTTTAAGACTAGCTGCACCCAGCGACTTCGTCTTTGAGGACTAGTGTTTTTGGATAGTATTTCTAATATTTTAGGCTAATTATATTAGACCAAGGTTCACATCCCTTCCATTTTTTTCGCAATAAAAAGTCGTAATGTCCCTTCTCAGACTCGGAACCTTACCAGATCTCATTTAAATCAGTATCTTTAGAGTTGCAAGTGCGACAGACAGACAATTTACTTTCGCATTTATCACGTCAAAAGATAGTAAAAAATAAAACAAGTTTAGTAATCAATTTTAATTTTCAATTCGTCACGAGCATAATTATTAATTGAATCACATATTTTGTATTAATTATGATTATACATAAGCATTATTATAGACATCACAACAAACAAGTTAACGTTCTCTAGGTATACAAAAAGAGGTACCATGTTCCAGAGTCTGGGAGTCGAACCTGGGACCTCATGGCTACAATCGAGCAAATTTACCGATAAAGAGGTTAAGTTACAATCATACTGTAGGCGAAGTATAATAGATAACAGAGTTTTTGCTAAATAAAAAAAATGACGTGATAAAGCACTATGATAAGAACATTAGAATATTATTGTTGTTATCTATGTTATAGTAGCGAAGCCCCGGATGCTGAATTTGCAGTTACTCGAGCGTCATGAGGGTTATAGAATTACGATAAAAGTTTATGTAAAGTTTTTGCATTTCAGTAGCGGGGCGACCGTGAAGGAGTTTGAAATCAAAGAAAGTTACAGTCCGACTTTATTTCTTATCACCGACACACATCAGTCTGACGATGGGGGGGGGGGGGATTTGGACTATGAAAAGGGGTAATAAAAAGTGTCTCAGATGATTCATCTGATTATCTGACTGATTTATCACCCCCTCCCCCCCCATTATATTTGAGAGAAGGTTTCTCTTAATATGATTTTCTGACACGCTCGACGCTAACGCTCCCCCTACTATTAAAAACATAGCTTGCCAGCAATAGTTAATAGTTCGATTCCCGACAGGGGAAATTGAATCTAGCTTCGGGCATGACTATGTTACCCAACAATGATATGGCATCAAGCAATAGAAACAAAGTGTAGGAATCTTCAAGAGGTACATCACTTTAAAAACAACTTAATCACTTTAGATTGTATCATCAATTATCAGGTCAGATGCTGACTATTGCTAGCGAAGTTTATATGCCATCAGAATATAATATAGTTTGAACAATTTCTTATTCTATTTCTGAAAGGTTAGCATTGGGCTTTGAGCTCACCTCATGGTAAGTGATGATACAATCTAAGATGGAACCGCGCTAATCTGGTAAGAGGCGATATACCCCTTATGCTTTGTACATAGCATCGTACTGTAATATAAATCTCTTTGTTCGGCGATATGGCTTTGCTGGTAGGGAGGTAACTAGCCACGGCCGAAGCGTCCGACCAATCCAGACGCAGACAAATTAGAAAATACAATTGCCTAAATGCACCCTACCGGGACCTCTGCCAGCAAGCAATTACTCACACCACTGCGCCACCGATGTTGTTGAAAAATGGTCTAACTCCAAGATGGAAGAGTGTTAACTTGGCGAGACAATTTACCTCTTATGGTTCCTACACGGTTATTGGCGTCCTTGCTTGTAACTAGCCACGACCGAAGACAGTCACTAGTCCAGACTACTGGTGTGAGGCTTTCCTTGCTTTTGATTTTTCGAACTTTTACGTAAAGCCGATTTATTTACTATATAAGATAATTTGGCTAATAATAAATTATCTATAACACTATATACAATAAGATTTCGATGACACTATAAAATACAATTTACAAACGACATGTATTTAAGTACAATTAGTAATAGAATAATCTATATCCCTTATATTAAATGACTACAAGATAAATGCGCGTGTGTTATTATGAAAAATAATAATATGTAGGCAAAAACAGTAAGAGTAATGTGGTAAATGCGCGACGTGAGAGTTTACAAAAGGTGTGATCGCGCAGAGAAACGGAGGTTGAGAGGAATATATAACTAAGTGGAAAGAGAGAGTTACGTTTGACATTTTGATATGGAGGCAAGAGAGCAGTCCTTTTCTCTTCCTCTCTTTCTCACATTGAATTTTTGTTTTAAAGAATCGTGACCTAAATTACCATGGATTTATTATTAAAAAAAACATAGATCAGTAAGTGTACGGAATACATAGATAAAACCTCCAACTGGCTGATTATATACATATAACATGATATGCATACAAATGATGTAATAGGAAATTAGAGAACAAATTTATTCACAAAATTATATCACTTCTTTTGATGAATAATGACACAATCCAAAGTAGTCCGAAAAACTTATTAGAACATTTTGATAAATTATCAAACTGTGCTGTTTTTTTAATTGTGACCCTATATTCGAAATAATACAGAATAATCTATATTTTCTCGTCTCAAAAACTCATTTCAATCACCTAAACGACTTCGTGATACCACAAAATGTCATTTTATTTTAGTGAACAATTTCCACCACGTGTAATGTTGATAAAGTAAAATAATACTGTCAGGTTAATCATAAATGCTTTTGGAATGTGCAGTCTTTTATATTTGTGCGATTGTTATATATTAAGCTATCAATCGTTGCTACAGCACCACCTATATGGCTATTGGTGACATAAACTGCCGGATAATATGCCGTACTTCGAGTTAGGAACTATCATAATTTAAAATCTCAGATCAATTGGCCAGCCGAATGATGAGTTTTTAAAACTAGTATTTGCATAAATAAAAAAGAATTTCACCCAAAACTTCCTTCTTACTATATCTTCCTAAATTTTATGTGTCCCCCATGAACATTTATGGGCTAATTGTATAGCAAAGGAGCTCCTAACTATGCGATGCTTTAAAGAATGTTGCTGAAGTAGGACAACAGTCTCTTAACAATTGTTTTCTCTATCTACACCTGTATTCGAAAAGCTATTTGCTCGAATTACAGATATTTTCTAATACATAGTTAGGCAAAGATTTACTTTACGACACAAAACATTGTTTTTTTAAACAAAACAAAAAATCCGTGAAAGCCACATAAACTACAAAACAGTGTCATTGTTTAGAAGAAAAAATGAAAAGAAACTTTCCTATTAATTAAACTAATTATAATAGTAGTTTAAAAATGATCACATTCAAATTAAAAAAAAAACATAGCCATCTTGGACATAACTAAAAACGAGAAAGATCAGTTTCCGCTGTTTTAAAATATACACATTGCTTGATTTAAAAAAAAAATTAACTTCTATTCGGCAGGATCCTGGTTCTCCCTGTTCGAGTTCATCGTGGATTTGCCGCGCTTTTTGCAAATTGCCACCAATTTTGCGTTTGTTCTCTTCAATTTTTCATTCTCCTTAATGACATCGCTCCATTGTTGATTCTGAAATGAAGTTACGATTGAAAATAAAAATGTTATACCATTACATATTACATATAATTAACTTTGTTTTTGAATTTAAAATTTAAAAAAGAGAACTTATGGAACATTTTTATTTTATGAAAAATAGTGTATTAAATGGCGAGTGGCAAATGAAAAATACTAAAGAAATCTTCGTTTTCCCTCCCTCTAAGTCTCGGAAATATAAAATTTTGATTTGTATAAATTTAAACAAGACTCAAAAATTTGTTTGTTAAAAAAGTTTCATTTCTGACACGTTTTCTTTTTACGCACGCACTTTTAATTAATTTTGGTTATTTATTTTACCTGCACGATGGCACTTCCAGTGGCAACATACAACGGTGTGGCAGACAGCTGCTGTTCTAGCTCCGCCTTTTGCTGCGACAATTCCTGCAGTGCCTGAAAAGTCATTGTCTCAGTTTTTAAACTGATAACTTCGAGGTATATTAATATTACGACAGTATTGAGTGTCCCAAATTTAACAATTTGATAGAAATAATTGTAAATCAAATCATTGACTTCAAGTACATCTTGATATAACAAAATTATTATACTGTTTTATATAACGTCTGTTATTGTAATTGGTATTTTAAAATGTACTTTATAACGAGTTAAGGTTTGAATTTACTTTACAGTACAAATTCAAATACAGACTGCATGAAACTTTTATTGATGTGACACAGACAAAGTTGCGTGCTAATTATAACATACACATATTGATTTACCATTTTAAGACATTTCAGCTCTTGTGTATAGTCGCTCGCGGGTTTCGGATTGTCTCTTTCCACTTGATAAGTGAGTAAATCTGAAATATATATATATATATATATATTAAGTGTAGTATACTGAAGAATCAATTTGTTCCTTTTGTTACAGATGACCAGAATGGCAGAAAGCATGGACACCAGGATACTCTTTTCTTTATGTACGCCCCATTTTGTCTGCTAACGTTATAAATTTTGGATGTTTTCTTAATAAGAAATTGCGAGAAAAATGTATGGCACTGTTTGTTCGTATTCACAGACTTGTATGACATTTTATACATCCATAATAATATTCAATATATTATACAACAAGAAATCAAACCAAACTTGTTCAGCAATCAGTTGTCCTGTTGAACATACGCATTTTTAAAAAGATGCCACAATCAGTTTTTGATTTACCTCTACACAATTTTAATAAATATGTCATAAACATCCTATTACCATAGGCATATATTTTGAAAATTGTTTAAGCGATAAATATGTTTGGACTTTTTTAAAGGAAAGGAATCAAAACAATTTCTAGAGGAGTAACTTTTCAGTGGAATCAACTTTCCGAACCGGTGGTTGGTTTTTTACCAACATACAGACTACTGACGCTACAACAGTGCTTTTTGAACTTAATTGAATAGAGAATATTTTGATTTTAAATTGGACGGGGGTCTTTTGGTGCCCCCGTTCGTATTATGAGTAATTTTTCAATACCATAAAGTTATTATAAATGTTACAAATAAATTTTCTTGAATTCACCACTCAATAAGTTAGTTTTGTGTTACCACTTACCATCGGTGGTGTTGGTGGCGGCATCGGAAAGGGTGGCAATCGGTGACCGAAGCTGATCATGCAAAGCGTGACGTTTCTTCCGCACCGATAGAGAGGAACGTTCCGCGTCCGTATATTCTAGTAGTTTAACCTAGACAATATAAAAATAATGACTTATAATTAATGGCAGCATTTAATTGTATTCTCACTTAATGGTAAGTGGTGATACATATAAGATAGATCCGCGCTAACCTACCGTTATGAACGATAATTTACAATTTTTTTACTGCAGGATGAAAAGTTTTCCTTTAAGTTTCTTTATACGGGACAAAAGTGCCTCGTTTTCTCCTAATGTGGCTAATTCAATTTTATTCCCGGTAACTTAACAACCACTTGTTTATCGAATTGTTAACAGCTTAAAAAACAAGACAACAGTTAATTTTTAAATTTCTTTTGTCAGATGAAGGTAAAATTTTTACGGATGAAACGCGTAATTAGCGTCACGAAGCTGTGCATCGTTTTTAAAACTAATTAGTTTTTAATTAGGTAGTTTAATATTTACAAATAACATGTTACATTTCAATTCGCCACTCGTCATTTAATAATTTAATATACTTTTTTTTCATATAAAATAAAAATATTTAATAAAACATAATAAAAAATTTTCATTCAAAATCATAATTTAATTACTAATTTCTAATATTAACAAAACACACGAAGCATTTTTATTTACAACGTCATTTGAGATTTCAATAAATTATTTATATTAAATTTCGACACTTTTAATATTTTAATGACAATAAATTCCTAACATATCTTCCTTTTCCCCATCCTCCAAGTCCCGGAATGTCTAAAGTTTTAGATTTGTAAAAATAAAAACAAGACTTAAAAATTAGTTTACCTAAGAAGTTTCACTTCTGACATGGGTACTATGTACACACGAATTTTTAATTTGCTTTATCGCAATAGACCTCTGGATATGTGCCTATTGTTATAGAATTCGGCTAAAACCAAGCCACGACCACGTTATACAGTGATGATGTTGTAATTTTAAAGAACGTTGCGGTATGCTTCGACAATAAAGCAAACATTACTGCATTTTGTATAGTTTTGAAAGTGACGTGAACTATACCTATTAAAGAAGCAACTTACCCTTTTCTTGCACCTTAACTTTAAATTACATAAATCAAATCAATAGTAATTTGCTTCAACGCTCTTAAATACGATCCTCAATGTCACAATACACTCAGCTGTCAATTTAATACTCTTTTATTTTTACTTCAACTTCAATCATAAATACAAACGTGGAATTTACTTATTTCTCCTGATATGCTAGTCTGGTGTGAAATATAATCACCTATTCTTTGCAACTAAACAATATTTTCAATAATACCTCGAGAGCCGCTTTGGCTTCTTTGAGTTTTCGACACTGTTCGTCTCTCTCCCGAAGGTACGAGGCGCATGTTTCGCATTCGTCGTCCAATTCCTTGTACCTCTCCTTCAACTCCTCGAGTTCCAATTGGCAGGCTGACAGCGAGGCTTTGGTTGTTTCCAGCTCTATAGACAGAGCTTCCATACTGTAAAGGAAGTAAGTTATGGTGTTAATGTAGCAAATTTTTCAAAATCCTCTGGAACATTACGAATACCTTAATCAAAGAGTTAAAAGTGCGTGCGTACAAAGTACACATGTCAGAAGTGAAACTTCTTAGGTAAACTAATTTTTAAGTTGTTTATATTTTTACAAATCTAAAACTTTAGGTATCCGAGACTTGGGAGGGAGGGGAAAAAGGAAGATATGTCAGGAATTTAATAGTCATTGAAATATTAAAAGTGTAGAAAAGTAGTATAAATAATTTATTGAAATTTCAAATGACGACGAAATTGTAAATAAAAATGTTACGTGTTATTGTTTTTGAATTTAAAATCTAAAAGAGAGAATATATTAAATATTTTTATTTTATAAAAAATAGTATATGAAATAATTAAATGACTAATGGCAAATTAAAATGTCACATGTTATTTGTAAATCTTAAAATTACCTAATCTTCAATCGAATTGCCATTAAAAACGGTGCAGATCTTCGTGACGCTAATCACGCGTTTCATACGAAAAAATTATACTCTTATGCGCCTAAAGACGTTTCACTTCAAGAACGGCTTTATAACGAATGTCTAGTCATTGTA
Source organism: Elymnias hypermnestra (assembly GCA_015832385.1). Classification (NCBI taxonomy): domain Eukaryota; kingdom Metazoa; phylum Arthropoda; class Insecta; order Lepidoptera; family Nymphalidae; genus Elymnias; species Elymnias hypermnestra. The sequence goes on along the minus strand of JACTOM010000847.1, from coordinate 1,469,425 downwards.
GAATTAAAACAAAACACCATGGACTGGTATTTAATGATTTTTAATAAACGTACACGTATTTTTAAAAAGATACCCGAATCACTTCTGATTTTGCCTCCACATAGTTCAAAGAAATATGTTGAAGATTGTTTAAGCAATAAAAATTTTTGGACTCGATTCCAGTTGCACACTGAAGCAAAATATTACACATTTCAACCAACAAAATTATATTTAATGGAGTAACCGCCGAGTTTCTTCTCAGCGGAATCAAATTCCGAACTGGTGGTCGATTTATAACCAACGAGAAGAATACTGACGATTCATAAGTGTTATTTGAGTCAACGAAGAATATTTAGATTTTTGACTTTGATTACGTGTGAAGGATCTCACTATAAATTCACATTACAACATATAAAAGGTTATTTCGTAAACCAGTATGTTTGTAAATTTCTTACCTTTTTTTGTTATGTGATTCGCTGTTCAAATTGACGGTTTTTAGTTCCTCCCTCAAGTCTGCAACAGTTTTCTAGAAAAAAAAAATTGTTCATATAAATTCCATATTTTCAGAATAAAAATAAACCCTTTTTTATGTAATTTAATAAAACCTTACTCATAATTGATGCAAAAAACGTTCAATTTTTTTCAATTTATAACAATTAATATTCGATTAAATTATGTCATTAGTTATGTTACTTCATTATGTTATATAATTACGAATATGTTAACAAAAAAAAACAAGATTGAACCATTATACTAGTCAAATTTAAAACACTAACAGCTGTGTACTATTGCGCGAAAATACATTGTGACGTCACACGCACTCGAGTTTGTTCGGGAACAATCGGCGTACAAATTAAACATTGACTTAGTTCTCAATATTTTATATAATATAACTTTTTAATTATAGAAAAAAAAGTGGTTATAAAATATGTTATCTTTTCATTACCTTTGTTTTGGTTAAAAATGCCAGTTTACTTCTATTGTAACTATTAAGTATAACTTTATAGCTTCATATAAATAGATATTAACCTGTACGTAATAAAGATAAAAAGTACCTCAAGGGCGGCTTTGTTTTCTTTTAATTTGCGGCACTGCTCTACCCTCTCCTTGAGATATGAAGAAGACATTTTACATTCTTCATCCATCTTCTTCAAGCTTTCCTGAAGCTTTACAATTTCGCGTTCGCAAGCGGACAGTGACGCCTTTGTTACCTCCAATTCTCTATTGAAAAAAATGGTTATGGTTAATAGGTGAAGAGAGGTTCAGACATATTTTGTCTAGGTTGTGAGTAGACGAATTGTCGAAAAAATTGAGCTTCCCCGTAGCTTTCTTTGGAGAACTTAAGAATGAGAGAGGAAATCTTAAGATATTATCTTATATCCATTTATTTTTTAATAATTCTTGTCGTCAGTATTAATCTTTATTAACTCCTTAATACCATAGAATTTGAAGTAGATCTTAGAAGAAATCGCAAAAACAAAGACAATAGGTAGGTAGAAGTTATTAATGTTGCTTAAATAAATTATTAATTTTAATGTCTATAACATCTTTATAATAAGAAAAATAAAATGCTTCGAGTAGTGGAGACATTATATGACATTTAAATCACATATACAACTCATCAAGTAGATGTGTTCCAACGTCAGACCTCTCGACTCGACTCGACGGCCTAGCAGGTGGTGTGAGTACTGGTTTGCTAGCGGAGGTCTCGGACTTGATTCTCGGTGGTACCATTGCGCCAGTTAGGTCGTCAAAATAGTGACATGCTATAGCGTTACATAGGCGAACGTGACGGCTTAGTATCATTCAAAACCCATTTTTACTTCAAAATACTGGTATTGTTTACTTGTCTTTCATAGAATGTTTATCCAATGCCTTCTGCATTTTGCCAATAGTCGCAGTTAAATCTTGCTTCTTGAAGCGAAGCTCCTCCACAGTCCTTGTTAACTTCTTACTCTTCTCCACCTGAGCGTCATACGACATTCTGTCCACGACGATGGAGTGTAAGTTCGTCCAGTCTATTGAAGATAAAAAAATCAATCAATTCCTTATTTTTTTAAAACAGTAGCGCCATCTAATGCAAACATCATAAACATTAACATAAAAAGAAACCTTTTAAACCTACTTTACCATCACGCCATCACGCCTACAAAGATGTCACATAATAAATTTATATATTTTAATAAAATAATTACTTAATAAATGTTTAATAAGGATAAAAAAGCGTGTATTGAACAAATTTAATTATGTATAAGTGAAACCCGGGGCATTTCAAAATCAGAATATATCAAATTATTTTTTATAACAATGTCAGACAAAACTACAAAAACGTCAAAATAACATAATAATGTCAAATAACTGTAATGAAAAGTAGAAGTAAAACAATTTTGATTTTCACTAGCTTGTAAGTTGCAAGAAAAAGTTGTATCAAATAAAGTACTATATTCGTATATCCCTTACCTTGATCAGTATTTACAGCTACATCAATAAAACTTGAAACAATCGATGAGCTGTTGTTTGGATTCTTTAAGTTTTGTTTTAAATCAGCCAATAATTTCTGAAAAAAAAAACAATACAAAATACTTCATAAGACAAAATAAAATGAACTTAACAATACAAATTACAAATGAACCTGTAATATTAAAAAAGAAAGTTTTGCATGATGAATTTTTGTTTTCATTTTTAACAATTTATAATAATCAAGATAAAAATTACAGGACCGACTTATAATAACTATAGAGTATTATTAAATTTACTAATGTGTGAATCTAATAATCTGAAAGGAAGTATTTTTTTTTCATTGCTGACAGTTTATCGCTTGACTGTGATCTCACCTGATGGTAAGTGATGATACAGTCTAAGATGGAAGCGCGCTAATCTGTTAAGAGGCGATATACCCCTTACGGTTTCTACACAGCATCGTACCGGAACACAAATCTCTTTGTTTGGCGGTACGTTTTTGCTGGTAGGGTGGTAACTAGCCACGGCCGAAGCCTCCCACCAGTCCAGACTCAGACAAATTAGAAAATACAATTTCCTACATTCGTCCTACCGGGGATCGAACCCGGGACCTCCGCAAGCAAAGCGAATACTCGCACCCCTGCGCCAGCCAGGCTGTCAAAGTAATTAAAAATTAAGTGAAGTCAAACTTTTATGTTAACAAATATAAATCTACAGTCCGCCTTAGTAGACTTTCTACTGCCACGAGATCGGTGTTTACGTGGGTGAAACCACGGGGCATACCTAGTCATCTATAAAGTTATTGTTCTCCTCTGTCTCCTTTTTAGGGTTGTCTGTAACTTTTTCATGGATTGGTCTTATGTGAGGTAGATGAAATTTCGCGAGTCAAGACAACAATGATTCATAATCAATCATAGACTTTTTATAATTTTCAAGCAACATGTAAAAAGCACTTTTTTATGTAACGGATATTAGAAAGATGTGGATAATTTCAAAGCTTGGATTTAAATCCAACGCCATACATATAGATCCAATCAATTTATATTTACCTCCAACTGCAATTTCTCTTTCTTCAATTTAGAACACTGTTCATCTCTTTCTCGCAAGTATTCAGCGCAGATCTCACATTCTTCGTCTACTTCTCTATATTTCTCTTTCAGATCTTCTAACTCTTGAAGACATGTGGATAGTTGCCTTTTCAATTGAGTAACTTCACTGAAATAATTACACAATAATTAGAGACCTTTTATCCCTTTCGAAAGAGCCCTAAACTATATAAATACAAATCCCTCTCTCATATGACCGGGGAGGCCTTTGTCCAGCAGTGGGACGTTAATAGGCTGCTACTTACCTTTTTTATAGTAATTCTGACATTTGATTTTTTTTGTGATAACGGATCATATATAAGTTTTGTAACTTTTATTATGCATTTTTAGGAACAATTAAAAATACATTTATTACAAAAGTGCAAAAATTACCGCGGTATCAGCCTTCTTAGTGTCGTCGGCAAATTGTATGCAAAGATATTGTTTGAAAGGGTGATTAATGAAACTGATGAGAAAATATGGAATGTGCAAGCGGGATTGAGAAGAGGAATGGGATGTACGGATTATGTCTTTTCTTTACGCTGCATAACTAAAAAATGTTTGGCTAAACACCAAAAAGTTTATTGCGCGTTCGTAGATTTAGAAAAGGCCTATGATCGAGTGGTGAGGAATGAGCTGTGGTCAACGTTATCTACGTATGGGGTGAGCGGTTGTCTGATCCAAGCATTGAAGTCTCTCTATGAGGGTTCTAGTGCCTGTGTCAGAATAAACGGAGCGTACACGGAGTGGTTTCCTGTCGAAAGAGGTGTTCGACAGGGATGTGTTGCGTCACCATGGCTGTTCAACCTTTTCATGGATAAATGTTTGACAGATTTAAAAGAAAGTATGTATGGGTTAAGAATGAATGAATTACTCATCAAATGTTTACTCTACGCTGATGATCAAGTAATACTTGCGTCATCCGCTAACGAGCTTCAGGAGATGCTAAATATTATGAATGAAGCTTTGAAAGGGAAAGGAATGAAAGTGAATGTAAACAAAACGAAAGTTATGCTTTTTGAACGAGATGAATCTATGATGAATGGCAATATTTTGATAGATGGGGAACAAGTGGAAGAGGTGAAAGAATTTGTATACTTGGGATCTAAATTTACAAAAGATGGAACATGTGAAAGTGATATCGAAAGGAGAGTGAATGCAGGGAATATGGTAAATGGTGCTCTGCATGCTTTTATGAATAGCCAGATGGTGTCTCAAAGGGCTAGACTGGCAGTGCATGCTGGAGTGTTGGTGCCAACACTTATGTATGGTAGTGAAAGTTGGGTATGGCAGAAGAATCACAAAAGTAAAATAAATGCGGTAGAGATGAGAGCGTTGAGAAGCATGAGTGGATTAAAACTGAGTGACAGAGTAAGAAATAGTGTGATAAGAGAACGTTGTGGTATAAAAGAAGACGTAGTGACTAAAATTGAGAAAGGTATGCTTAGATGGTTTGGGCATGTAGAGAGAATGAATGAAAGGAGACTGACAAAAAGGATTTATGAGTCAAGAGTGAATGCGAAAGTTGGAAGGGGAAGACCAAGGCGAACGTTCCTGGACCAAATCCAGGACATTTTAAATTACGGCCAGGTCAAGAGTACTCTAAACCGACGAACTTGTATGAAGGATTTAATGAGAGTGAAAGAAGCGAGGGAGATATCCAAGGATCGTGGCAAGTGGAAGGATGTTGTCCTATGGGAATAAGGCGTGATGCTATGTATGTATGAGTGCCGATAGTATTTTTATGTATTGCAAGACTTCAGTTATATTGACATTCAATGTAAAAACTAAAAAAAAAACAAAACAAAAGTACTTAGTTAATTATACGAAATTAAACTTCGAAAACTTAGCTATCCAAAGAGTATGTTGCCAGCATTTTAGGAACACTCCCTACGGTCAGCAATTTAAATGCGGCTTATTATTTGATTCATTTTTTTCCTTTTATGTAATATGTAGTGTGTTTAGTTTTCTTAAGTTTATAAAGTAATGTATTTTTGTATTCACCTACCAATAACATTAATTATTTCTAACATAATATAATACAGGATTTTGAATATTGTTAAAATAAGAAATATATCATAGTAAATACACAAAGCGAAATATAAATATGTAAGGTATAAAAAAAAATCGATAGAATAAAAATCACGTGGTTTTAAATGCGCAACGATTATGTTGGTGACGCCCATGTTGGTGACGTCATAGCGAATGAAATTTAAAACACTAACAGCTGCGTAATATTGTAAAATGAAATAACGTAACGTCACACATACTCGGGACAGTTCGGGTTCGGCTTTTTTCTAGGCACGGTTCAATTATTTTTTCAAATTTCATATAACCTCTTAAATGTAGCAGAAAAAATAATAATCAGCTGTAAAACTTATATATGAAACCTTCCATTTATCACTTTTAATTTAAAGATAATTGAAGTTTCTGACAGTAGCTTGTTAAATAAGAAATCTTTTTAACACTGACCTCTCCATGCTGTTATTTTGCGAGGAAGAAGGCGTAATAACTGAAACAAATTAATTTTAAATTAAATTAATGTTTAAATGTAATGTTTGCCAATCCTGTTAGAATTAGGAGGAAATACACACTCAGTGACCGTCTTCATGGCGTAAGAAACTTTGTTAAAATTCAAATGTGAATTATTTTAAAGTAATGTATAAATTATTGAGTGTGTTAAAACCATCTCCACGTTACGAATTGAGCCCGATTGGTTGGTGTCAGAGTCCATAACAGACATAACTAAACATTATATATCTTTATATAGAATAAAATTGAACCGCAAACGCTGAGCGCGAACGTTACAGATAGATAAATTAATATGCTACAGAATTGTATAGATATACAATCGGCGATGGTATATATTAATCTTTAAAGGATACACCCACAGTGACCATTTTTATCTTTCACATGTTACAAAAAAAAATGTTATATACTAAGCTATTTTATACAATACAGTATTATTCCTTGTCCAATTAAATACATTGAATATGTTGTATATATCGGGTATATCAATCCTGCTCTTAAAAGCATTTGATTAAAATGGATATCTTAGAAGATCAGAATCAGAGATTTAATGAGTAGGCAGGTTTCAGCAAAATTACATAAGTCATTAAAACCTACATTTAAGTACTGCTAGTTATTTAGTCAGTTTATATTCACCATTTGGTTCGGGTGTCAGTCGGACATTTCGTCGCATGTCATGAACGCTCTGTCGTCGTCGTCGACTTGCCAGTACACTGCTCGATCTAGAATGTTCTTCGTCTCTATCACTCTGTAACAAATTACATTGTTTGATTTAAAATAAAATTTGGTTGTCTATAGACGGATAGATAACACTTTTAATGTACACCGCAAGAGATATGCAGAGAGAAAACACTATTGTCGCTGTGTAGAGATTTCTTCCAGACAACCTTTTGGTTTAAAAAGTAGTTTGTACTGAAATTGATGGGCAAATGCATTAACACACATACAAATATCTCCATACTAATACACATATAACACAAAAATATAAGAACACACATAGCTACCACACTCACATACATACATACATACATACATACATACATACATGCATATATATATGTATATACTGAAACATACACATAAAAATCTAAGTAGGAAAATTAAAAAAATAAAAGGTAAATAATCTGTCTGTTATTTTACGTCATAACGTTATAAGAAAACATTAATGAAAACATGTTGTTAGAATAAATAATTGATTTAAGCCAATCGCGCTTCTCTATCGCTTGTTCCACTTTTGTATACTCGGTTCAGGCGAAAAGTGACAATGAGTCATGGTTTTCAGTGCGTGCAGTCGGCTAACATCGATTTATAACACTTTATCGCGTCTTAAAAGACAGATAGATAATATTAGGAGGAACATAACTGTGATGAGATAGTATTTTCATATATCAAATATTACTTACATGTTCATGTCTCGATTTCGACAGACTGTCACGTCTGAAATCAAAAATTAAATATAATTTTATTATCAAATTATTGAAATTTTAAATGATATCTGAAAACAAATAAATCGTTTTCATACGGAGCTTACTATTTTGATTTATCCCTATAAACGGTCAACTCTCATTTTCTGAATTCTGAATTTCTCACATTTTGAATAATTTGCGAAATCAAGAAATTTGTTATATTGCGGTTACACTGTTGAAAGTTATAGTTACAAATTATAAAAATATTGGAGTACTATTAATTAGTGTGTGCGTGTGTTTTTATGCATGTACGTTTACATGCGTAACGATAAAAGAATTATAAGGAATAGAGTTATCGTTATTGTTAGAGGTAGGCTTGAAACTTAGTTTTTAGTGTTGATTCAATATAAATAAATATGACATATAAAGTTTTTTCAAGATATTCAAAGGGTGTCAAATAACCATCTTTACTTATATTGTAAATACAAAAGTAACTCTGTCTGTATATCTTATTTGTAAAACAATTAGCCAAAATTATTAAAAATGCTGCCCAAAAACACTATATTTCAAACGGAGTAAGTTGCGGACACAGATAATAGTATAATAAATTAATGAATTATTATTCTCTACATTATAATATTAATCGTATTTTAGAAATTGCTTATAATCGAGATATAATGTATATTTTATGAATAGCGATTCAAAAAGATTATTTTTCCCTTAATATTATTATATGTAGGATGTTAAGTTTATGTGTGAATAAGCAGTGTATAGTTATGTAATTAAATAATAAGGATTCTTACCCACGGCTCATGATAACAGGAGTACTTCTGCTAGAGCTCTCACCGTCGACATCCATAAATGATATATCAGAGTGCTTGTTCTCTGAAAGTGATAAATAAAAGAATGTTACCGTAACTCCAAAAACGACCTCACCCACATTTTATTAGGTTACATTTCGTAATGAATGAAAAACAAAAAAGCAGTGCGTGCGTACAAAGTACACATGTCAGAAGTGAAACCTCTTTAGCAAACTAATTTTTAAGTCTTGTTTATATTTATACGAATCTAAACCTTTTACACTTCCGAGATTAAGAGGGAGGAAAAAAGGAAGATATGCCAGGTATTTAATGAATTTAATTGTCAATATTATATTAAGTGTCTAAAATAAATTCAAATAATGTATTGAAATCTCAAATGACGAATTATAAATAAAAATGCCAAGTGTTTTTATCAATATCACAAATTATTAATATTTTTTTTTATATAAAATTTAGGAAAGAGAATTTATGAAATATTTATATTTTATGAAAAAAATTGAATATTGAACTGTTAAATGACGAGTGGCAAATTAAAATGTCACATGTTATTTATAAATATTAAAACCACCTAACCTTCATACGAAATAGCATAAAAAACGCTGCACATATTTATGACGGTGGTAATCACGCGTAAAAATTTTACCCTCATTAAAAAAGTTTCACTTCAGAAATCTTGTGCGCAATTCACACTTGGTAGAAGTGAACCTAAAAATTTTGTCTTCAAGATAATGAGACAAATGTAAAATTTGAGGAAAACGATAATAGGTTTTAGTAATGATTTAATCTTAACTCCCACTATGCCTTGGTGAATAAGAGAGAGATCAGGCGCAGGACCGACGGCTTAACGTGCTTTACGAAGCACGGGGGTGGATCACACCACCTACTTCGCAACTTCGGGAAAATATTTACAAAATCTTAATAGAAAACTCAATATTGATTTATGAATTGGTCCAACCCGGCATTCGAACCCAGGACCTTAGGACTGTAGGAACATGTACCACTAGGCAAGGCAGACAGACATACACATATATAACGTAAATTTTGTATGGGACAAAAAGCTGTAATGTTTTCGACATGTTAATAGATTTTCTAGTAGTTCTTTTCCTTGTACCACCATTCCGAAACACCTTGTATATATAGAGATTCAGCAAATTTAATATTTCCTTAACACAATTAAATACGAACCATCGTTATCGTGTCCGAACATTCGTTTCGAATCATGAAGACTTTGTCGTCGACGCCTTGACGTTTCCGATATTGCCTCGACGGACGATCTACGTCTGTTGCACTGAATTTCTTTTTCCAACTCCGATACACGCGTCTAAACAAAATACTTTTGATTCCATAAATTTTATAAAATTCATTGGTCATAAACTATTTAGGATATTCTAATATGTTTCAATAAGTACCGTACAGATTTTTATATAAGTTGTTACGGGACCGCTCCCAAAACGAAGACAGATGGTACTAATGACACCTTCCACGATGGTTATGGTAAAAACACAACACGTACAAAGGAAAACTACATTAAGAGTGAAAACCACAAAAGAATGAAATTAAGAAAGTTAAAATTAAATTATAAGACATAAATTATGTGAAAATGTAAACATTTTTCGAATTTGTGTGTGTGTGTTTATTTCATCCAAAGCAGAAAATTGTAAATATTTACCTCCAATAACAACTTTCCATTGGCCATTTCCTCGACTTCCTTTCTAGTCATAGACAAATTATTCCCTAATTTTTCACAGTCTGCTTCCAAAGATTTACATTTCTGTGTCAAGTCCTCTAATTGTATTTCTTTTTCACATATCAATTTATCATCTTCTTTTTTCTGTTTTTGGAGTCTGCAATAATAAACCAAATCAAAGTTGGTAAGCGGTTAAAACCACATGACAGAAGAGAAGTTAATAAAAACAAAATATAGCTATATATTTATATATACTATACTTTGACAGTTCACTGCGTATACATATTAGAAAACTTGTACGTACATAAAAACATTGAACTCTTTTAATAAAAAGAGTGGATGTATATCATATACCTTACGAAACAAAATCAAACTTGTTATAAATTCTAGTAGGCTGCATAAAATTAACAACTCATTTAAGGGTAACTGTATACGTTTCTATAATAAACTCCTACAAAATGTTTTAGAGATGTCAATTAATAAATTCAAAGTCTTTGTTAAAAGAAAGTTGATAGAAAAGTCTTATTATGAGTTGCAAGATTACTTAGACAATAGAAACGCGTGGGATTGAACGAACTTCTCTAATTTGAATTGAAATATATTAAACTAATATGATATTGTAATGATGATGGTAACAAAATACCCGACTGAGTTTGTTGTGGGCTCTTCTCGGATCAGGGCGCAAAGGAACCCTCGTAACTTTAGATTTTAAGTCGTTCTGGAGTACCATCATCAGACGTACAATAGAATTAGGGTGTTGAAAAAAAATATATATAATTTGACGATTCAAAAGTGCTGTAATATACCTACTTGAAATGTGTTTATTTATAACAATAAATATTCCACCCAAAATCAATGCTTATTAAGAGATTTTCCAACGTACTATATATTTATATACAAGGTTAGGTTAGTTATTAGCATTATTTACGCTCCATCACGTTGGTACAGCTAAATCAAACTGAGTATTATGTCCTAGTATTCTACTTCAGTAAACTATACCATAGACTTAAGAGTATAGGGTCTGAGCGGGAAGAAATGAGATGGAGACGCGTATTGAGTAGAGATAGCAAGATTAAAACCTAATACAAACACATTCCAACTGTGAGTTTTGAAAGCACATTTTAAAATTATAACGTTAATTAAAAATGTACCTTAAATCAATCAATTAAATCTAAGATTCTTTTCTATCTATGATTTCAAATATCCCGCTTCAGGCCGGCTAAGGTAACCATCACAGCTTTATCTAGACTAAGTCTTCTAATACTGGAGTTATTAAAATAAAACTCATACATGGGGGATTTCATACACCCCGCTTTGGGCCGGCTAAGTTAACCATCACAGCTATTACTAGATCTAAGTACCAACGTTTTAAACTCCCACTGCTATTATGGGAAAGTTTTATAGCATAGACTCACTAGGCCGCTGCACTGTGACTGGGCAGGCTACACGTACCACAGAACATCTCCCGGAATATGCAGTTTCTTAACCATGTTTTTCAGAACAATGACGGGTCCGAAAGAACAATCAACCACCTTTGTTTCCTTTTATAAAGAGAAACCTATTTCTAACTATTACTACACTTACCTAGCTATTATTCTATTTTGAAATTCCGCTGATTTTTCGTGAGTCTTAATGTTCGTCTCTAAACGTGTGCAATTTTTAACCTTTTCTTCTAGTTGTTCTAGCAAATTTTTATTATTTGATATTAACTGGTCTTTGGTTTGTTTCAATGATTCTAATTCTTTCCGCAAGTTATCAGCAAATGCTAAATTATTCTTAGCGCTTTCTTTTAGAACAGAAGTATCGCTTGTCATTTTATCAAAATCAATTTTATTCTGTTTGATTATCTCGCATGCTTTTTCCAATTCATTCGCGAAATTATCTTTTTCTTTCATAATCAATTGGTTCATAGATTTCAATGACTCGATTTCTTTTTGTGAATTCGCCATTCTTTCTAAAAGATCTGAGTATTTGGATTCTTCAGTATTGTGGTTTTTGTTCAATACTTCAAGGTTTTCCTCCAAAGATTTTACTAACTTGTCTTTAATAATTGCAGTTTCTTTTAACTTACTGATCTCATCAGTTAATTCATTTATTAAAATTATGTTATTTTCGCTTTCTTGTATTTTGTCTAAATATAATTTATTTAAATTTTGATATTGAGTAATCTGATCATTAGCAACAATTAGCTCTTGGCTTTTCGTCGATAAATCGCCGAGGGTAACCGTATTTTGTTGCTGCAATTCTACAAGTTTATTAGTCAATGTCTCAATCTCCTTATCTTTTTCTTCTAACTGAGATTTTAACTGGTTGACTTGTATACTTATACCGTGTTTTTCCTTTTCCAATTTATCTTTAAAGTTGCATTTTATTGTCACTGCAAGCTCTGACCACAAATCTACAAGTTTGTCTGTAGATAGAGAAAGATCTATCTCGGTCTTTATAATATTAGTCTCCCTTAGGTTCAGTAAACAATCAATTATTTGTTTTCTTAGACCTTCTTCTCTTTTTACGATTTCTAAAGTTACAGCCGATTTAATTTCATGCACATCATTCTTATGTGATATTAATAATTGCAATTCATTTTCTTTTTCAATTAACTGAGTAGTCAATTTGGATAAATCAGCGTTCACTAATTTGTATTTTGATTCTACTTCTTCAATGTCATCTTCTAGTTTTTTATTATCAGTTCTTAATTTGACCATTTCCAAAGAATGTTTTTGATATAATTGCTGCATCGCTATGTCAAAGACTGATGCACTAGAAAATCCAAACTCACGGTCAATTACTTTTAAAAACATGTTGTTAAACTCTATCAAAACATCTTCATAATTTACGGTTTCCTTTAAAACAGCTATATTATTTCTTACAACTTGTACAACATTGGCCATTGTTTGCAAATAGTCATTTCTCTCCTTCAACTCATTTGTTATTTTAATTTTGTCCACGTTTACATCATGTAACATTTTCTGTAATTGGCTTTTTGACTCTTCAAAATCTTTTAATTTATTTATTAAATTTTGTACTTCGTTATTGTGTTTCATTTCTATATTTTCATATAACATTGTCATAATGTCTATTAATCTTACGCCACATGCGAGAGAGTTCGCGTTTACACCGGTTTTTTCTTCATAATACACTAGACACATATCTTTATCTAAAGCATAATTATCTAACGAATCCCCGGGAGTATTTTGGACATGGGGTTTAGTCTTCTGTGAACCCAGTTTGTCTAAGTCTTCCTCAAAAGCATAGCTATTAGAATTTATTAAGCTGCTATCCAAATCCATAACGTGACTAATAGAGAGATGACTACGATCTAACTGGTTTTTTATAGTAGTGACTTCTTCTTTTAATTCTATACAGTCTTCTTTACCTGCATGTAACTCGTTTTGTAACGTACATATTTTATTACACCGTGAAGTACTATCGGAGTTACTGTAACTCCTTTCTAACTTCATATGCGTCCCTGTGGCAAACTTAGTATCTAACTTTGCAATGATTTTATTTTTTGAATCACATTCAATACACTCTAACTTGGTCTGTTTTAAGTCAGCTATTTCTTTATTTAATAATTTACACTTGTCATTGAGCTTAGAATTGGAATCTTTTAATGAATCATGTTCTCTTTTCAGGTCATCAAGCTCTGAAATACACTCCATTACTTGAGTTGATAAAATATCATTCTCCTCTTGCAAAGCTTGTAATTCCACAGTTTTGCTTTCTAACGTTTCTGATATCTTAATCATTTCACTTTGTTTGCAACTTCGCTCTTCTTCTAAATCACTTAATTTTTGTAATAAAACTTTTGATGTTGGCATTTCTAAAGTCAGTTTATGGTATTTCTCCTCTATTTCGCGTTTTTGAGATTCTATTTGTAATAATTTATTTGATATAATATCTTTGTTTTCATTTTCTTGCGTTTCCAATATAGCCTTCTGCTTACAGTTATGACATAAATATTCACTTTTCTCATGGTTTAATGCTAGTGTATTGTTTATTTTATTAGGACTACAAGTTTTAATTGGGTTTTGTTTGTTTTGTGATTCATCTACTACATATCGCAATTTCGCGTTTTCTGCTTTAAGACTTTCTAGTATTTCATATATTTTGGTACTATCAAAAGGTTGCATATCCATCTGGGAATGTAATAAATCATAGTTGGTTATTTGGTTGAAGCTAGTTTGACAGGCTACCTCATTAAATGCACAAACTTTAGTGATATCTAAACATGTTTGGTCGTGACTAACCAGTGTATTATCGCAAGTTGTTAACGTAACATTATTATCTAACATTAAAACGTCACTATCAAAAGTCGAATTGAATTTTGAATGGAATGAAGTGCAGTCTAAAGTACTGGGTAGGGAATATCGCTTAAAACTTAAGTCGTTTTGTCTCATGCTTTCTGATTTCAACAATAGCATCAAATCTTCCAACTGCTGTTTAAATGCCGGTATGTCTTTTAGACATACATTAAACAGTCGGTTGTGGTGATGTTGCAGGAATTTAATTTGCGAGCTCAATGATTTATTTTCAGCAAACGTAGTCGCGGTTAAAGTTGACAAGTTTGTGCGATGATTATAAACTTTTTTTTGTAAATCTTGTGAATTTTCTACAAGTAAATGTACCTCTTTACGAACTTCTTCTTGCTCAGCAACAAGGGTATCATTTATGAATTCTAAATGGTTTATTCGTTCCTTTAAGTCAATATTTTCTTCTTGCAATGAATTTAGCTCCGTCGTCAATTCTTTACATTGGCAGGTGTGACTAATGCATTTCATATCTGAACCGAGACTTGAAGAACTTTCAGAGTTGTCACTTATGTTAAACTGAAGTGAATCAAACACCCTATTGCAACAAATTGTTAAAAGGCTAGGGGGTGAAAAGCGTCCTATATATCCTAACGATTTTCTGACACATTTCTGATCACCACTAGCCAAATTTGTTGTTAAATCGATACTGCTATAGGGTTTTTTCGATTGTGTTTCAAGTTCTAAGCATTTAGATTTGAGTTCCATATTCTCTATCTCTAAAGCTTTTATTTGTCTTTGCATTAGAACTTCTAGGTCTTGATATTTATCTTTCCATATTTTAATTTTATTTTCTATTAATTCAAATTCACTAGCCTTTGATATTAAATTTTGCCGAAGTTCGTATAGATTCGCCTCACTTTCTTTAAGGCTGTCTTTTAATTTAATACCGTCGCTTTGGATAGTTTTTAATTCTGCAGTATACCTAATTTTCTCATTTTCTAAAAATGAAATGTTTTGTAAAATGCTAGTATTTTCTTGAGTAACCCTATGGATTTCTTTGTTAGCTTCATATAACAGTTTTTTCATATTTTCGCTCTGTGTGACGTGTTCTGATTGCACTATTAGTAAATGGTTAGCTGTCTTTTCGAGTAAGACAGTAAGATTTTCGTATGTACTCTTAGAATCAATTTTAATCTGGCGTAACATATTGTTATCGATTCCAAATTGTAATGCCATGTCAACGACTTTTTGTACAACATTCGATAACAATGTATCATGAGTTCTAGTCACTTCGTTAATTTTTTGTAAATTCTCATTCCTTTTTAAGTTAAGGTCAGCTTCATAAAGTTCTTTATTTTTTTTTAATTCAACGTCTTTTTCTCGAGCGCATTTCATAAAATGTTCTAAAATAATTTTAACTTTATAACATAAATTCTCGAATTGCTTTTCTATATTATGCGGTACTTCTTGTGACGTGGTATTTTTTAATTTATTTTCAATTAAAATACCAATGACAGTTTCATCGTCTTTATATAATGCATCAGTGGCATCATCAAGATCCTCGATATGCGATTTAATCATTGCAATATATTTCTTTTGCAATTCCGTTAAAACACGTAGTTCGTTATTTTCTTTTACCATAGTTTCAGCAATATTTTCTAAAGACGTCAAACTATTACTTAATGTACTGAATGCAGTAACTAAATTATCGATCATGTGAGGCACTTCTAACATATTTCCCGAGAGTAAATGAATTATATTTTGTAGCTTTTCCAAGGTTAATTTAGCACTTTCCAGATTTTGTTGTGTAGAATTTTCATCTTTCTGTAACTTTACAATAATATTGTCCTTCATTTTGTTATCGTATTGTAGTTTTTCTAGTTCTTTGGACAAATCATCCAGTCGTGATAGAAGATTATCTTTCTCCATTGATGCTTCTTGTTCTTTCATTGTTAATTGAGAGGTAAGATCTTCTTTGCATTTTGTTAAGCTCGCTATTTCAGTGAGATGTATTTGGACGTCTTTCTCTAAACCGCCCTTAACGATTTGAAGTTCTGATAGCTGAGTGTTAAGTTGTTGTTCTACAATTAATAAATTGTTTTTCTCTATTAGAATGTTATCAACCACGCCTGCGTCATATTTTAGGTTTTCTTTTAATGATCTGATTTCTTCAACAAGTTTAGAGATATGTGTTTTTTTGTCTTCAAGTTCTTCCTCTAAGGAAGTTTTGGATATTTTTTCGTCGAGGGAAAGTTTCAAGTTTTTAATCTCTTCTTGTCTTAAACTTAATGCAGCCTTAAGAGATTGTATAATATTTATCATGTTTTCATTGTTAGCTATAAACGATTCTTCGTTTGTGATCATAATTTCTATTTGACTTTCATTTAAGTCCCTTTGTACATATTCGTCATTAGCCAATTTAAGTTTAAGTTCCTTAATTGTTACATTTAATGCTTCGATATCAGCATGTAAATTCTCGATAGCCGATTTCTGACTTTCAATAACGCAATTTAAGTCATCTATAATAGAATTTTGTAAAGTACTTTCTTTTTCCAGTGACATAACCTTCTCATTTAAATTGGAAATGGTTTCCTGCAATTCCTTATTCACAGTTTCTAAACTATTAATTTTTAGTTTCCAAGCATTAAGATCAATTTCTAATTGTGAAATAACTTGATCTTTGGTGCTCAACTGTACTTTTAACTCTTTATTTGATAACAACATACTATGGAGTTGAGAATTTTCTACATTTATAACACTGTTGTCATTGTCGCTATTGATTAAAGACACATCTGCTGATATATCTATAAGTGCTAGTTCCTTTTGAACAGCTTTCGAAGATATTTTACCTGGCAAATAAAAATAATATGTCATAAAGTTACTTTTAACAAAATGTGTGATAGTATTTTAAACAGTTTTATTTAACTTGACTAGTTCGTATAATTTTTTTCTCTGATCAATTCGCTAGACTGATGAGGAGTGACTAGTACCTAGGACCTTCCCATTTACTTTTAGCTTTTACTACATTATTTACATTCTTATTATCTTTATTTTTCAATAAAACAGTTTGAATTAAAAAAATATAAATAATTTATTTAATTTGAAGGTGGTATTGTAATGAATCAATGCTTTTTGAATAAACATTATATAATTCGATTTGTTATGTATGTACTTTGAAGCCTAATAAATAACATAAGACAGTTGATGCAAAAAACGCTTTTTAAAAAATCACTTAATAAAATATGCGACAGGTTTGTGACGTCATAATGTAACATTTTAGAATATGTTAAAAATAAATAAATATTCAATTAATGAAATTTAAATAAGGAACAACAGTGTACAGCTGTGAGGGGAAATTAATATTGTTAATTGTATTTGAGTTAATTCGAGTACTGACGTCGTTTCGGTACGTTGTGCTTACAAAATGCTTTCTTCAGCACTTTCAGATATATTTTTTTTAAATAAGTACAATGCAGCTGTTTAATTATAGCGAAAAAGTGACGATGGCTTTATTTTTATATATGATCTATTCGTTTAACCCAATTTTTTTTTACTAAACGTCAATTAAGGTATACCAACTATGTTAAATTAACTCGATACTTCGAAAAGCTTTACCACATGTGATGAATAAAGAAATATTTTGATTTTTCTTACCTATTGTTTCATTTTTCTTTACTTCGTGTTCCTGTAAAAGAGATAGGAGTTCTTCCTCTCTTCTCTTAGCTTTTTTTTGTAGGGTCTCGTAACTAACTTCCCAGTCGGTTAGTTTCGTTGAATAGCTTTGGCAAGCTGTTTCCAAACTTATCTAAAACACACCAATACTTAATTAAAGATTAAAAATACTATTGAAAACAAAATCGTTATTCAAATTTTTTGCAATAAAATGAGCAATGATTGTTCTTTAATAAAAAAAAATTCTATTGTTAGACCGATGCGGGAGATTTTAAGTCCCCTATGAAGTACTGATGTAAATTGCGAGACAATTTTAAGACACTATTTTCGATTTCGCTGATTTATACGGCCAGTCAGTCGCCTACTGGACAATTTCCATACAAATGAAATGTTTTTATTTTTTTGTTTTGAGTCTTTTGGTATCCCCCATCGGAACAAGCATAGTGAAAAAATACTTTTTTTAGGCGCATGAGGGTAAACTTTTTACGGATAAAACACGTGATTAAGTCACGAAGAGGTGCAGTGTTTTTATGCCAAATCGTTTGAAGGTTAGATTGATATAATATATCTTTAATATAGTTTTAATATTAACAAATAACATGTGGCATTTTAACTTGCCACTCGTCATTTAATAATTTAATATTATCAAAAATCACGTGGCATTATTATTTACAATTAGTCATTTAAGTCTAGGAAATCTAATGTTTTAGATTTATATAAAAACAAACAAGACCTTAAAATTAATTTGCCCAAGAAGTTTCACTTCTGACATGTGATTTTTGTATGCACACACTTATAATTTTTTTGTTACTTGACTCTTAAAGTAAAATACCTTTGCAGAGCTGATATTTTTAATTTCTTCCTCTGCCTGGGTTATCCTAGCTTTAAAACTCTCCAATATTGTGTCCTTCTCCATGCCAAGTTTTTGTAGTTTCAACAAGTCCTCCTCCAACTGAACAATTCTCGATGACTTACTATCCAACTTCTCCATTAGTTCAACCTGGTAATACATTTTTATATCATATTTTATAAAAAAAAGGTAAGTTAAGAAGCAGCATATTGATGTTCCATATCAAAACATGTTCAACCGTCTGTCCATTGGTGACGAGTCTTCCAACGGTTTGGAAGGTTAATCATATTCGATAGGATTCAAGCTAGCATAAAACTAGTCAGTCTTGTAACAAAACTATTTAAATTTTTGCGCTATAATTACAGACTTTATCGAATTACAAATTTATTTCTGAACATAGTGCCGAAAGCACTCAAACAAAACCCGAACTAACCACAGTGCGTGTGACGTCACAATGTTAATTTCTTCTCATAATAGTAAAGATCTATTACAGTGTTTTAAATTCCACAAATTAAATCTTTCAATATTTTTGTTTACATATTCGTAAATATATAACGTTATGACGACACAAACATGGTGGCAAATCATCACGCGACTTTGTCACGTGATTTTTAAAATTTTATCAAATTATCAATTATATATAATTAACCAAAACATTTGAATCGTTTGTCGCGTTAAGCTCATGTAGCCAATTATCCGAAAATATGACTATATAAGTTGTTAAAGTATGTCGTGTGCAGGGATAAAATGTATTCTCTGTATTAATCCAGGTTATAAACAAATTGATTGGTCTTCCAACATCTTATTTGCTTTTTAAAGCTGACAGTACAACACTTGGCTGTAATCTCACCTGATGGTGAATGATAATATAGTTTAAGATGGAAACGCAGTAGTAACCTGGTAAGGGGTTCTTTACCTCTTTTGTTTTCTACGCATCACTTATAAAATGCAATGAAATCAGGGAAAGCGATTATATTATACATCAATAAATATCTGTTATTGGTCGCTTACAACGTTGGGTGTAAAATTTTTCTCTCTCTCCGTCAACTCAACGAGATCTTTCAAACACCTTTCAGCCTGCTTGGCGTTTTTTCTTAATACACATGGCGGTGTTTTTGTGGACTCTGAAAAAAACAATTCCTCTAACAATTGAATACAATTTTTAAATGTATTTTGACAAATAGATTTAGTTAGAAAAAATATTGTTACTTGATTTGATTAAAATAGATAACATTTAATATGATTGGTTGCTATGTTTATGACGTCAGAATGTACGTAATTTATGAATATTAACAAAAAAATATAAAGATTTAATTCAAAACACCAACAGTTGAGGAGACATTAGCATTGTGACGCCACGCACTCGGATTTGTTCAGGTGCCATTGGTGCGTTTCCGGTGCTCCGATCAGAAATTAACCTTTAATTTTACATAACTTATAGCCAGAAAATGAAATAGTTTTGTAATAAATAATATATGATCTTTAAATTTAACAAATATTTTTTCAGTCATTTTTCTCAATAAACATCAGTTGGCAAAGAAATGAAATGAGTTCTTATTGTTAATAAATGTATAAACCTTGCAACCCCAAGCGTGTGGTGGACCTCTTAGGATCACGGTAACCTTAAATATCGCCACTGGAAAGCAAACACGTAGTACACCAGCAATATATTATTTTAACAAAACAACCGCTAAATTCAATCTATATAGTGTCCAAACGTGATCACTCTAGTGAGCAAATACGGAAGTCATATAATTTTTATTAAGTTTTCTGTTCGGATTCAAAATTTTGGATTTGTTAGGTAGTACGTGTTTGCTTTCCAGCGTCGATATAATAAAACAAGTCAATCAATAAGTCTCCACAAACAGTGATTTTTGTGTGTTTTTAGGTGTATAATCTGTTAAGGTTTCACGTAAATTAGTTAAAATATATAATTTTTGAAAGTATCAGAAAAAACGCTGCCTAATTCCTTTGAGATATAAAAAAAAACTTCTTATAAAGATAAAACATAAAACTTGGCGATGGATATATCTGTTTTACTGATTACTCACATTACATTACTAGCATCACGCCTCATTCCCATAGGGGTAGGTAGAGACCACGTCTTTCCATTTGCCACGATCCTTGCATATCTCCTCCGCTTCTTTCATTCTCATTAAACCTTTCATACAAGTTCGTCGGTTTAGAGTACTCTTGACCTGGCCATTATTTAAAATGTCCTGAATTTGGTACAGGAACGTTCGCCTTGGTCAAAACTCAACATCCTGTTTGTCAGTCTCCTGTCATTTATTCTCTCTACTTGCCCAAACCATCTAAGAATACCTTTCTCAATTTTAGTCACATCTTCCTTTATACCACAACATTCTCTTATCACACTATTTCTATTTATTTTCACTCAATTACAATCCACTCATACTTCTCAACGCTCTCATCTCTACCGCGTTTATTTTACTTATGTGATTCTTCTGCCATAAGTGTTAGCACTAACACTCCTGCACAGCCAGTCTGGCGCTTTGAGACACCATCCGGCTATTCATAAGGCGTGCAGAGCACCATTTAGCATATTCCCTGCATTCACTTTCCTTTCAATAACACTTTCACGTGTTCCATCTTTTGTAAATTTATATCCCAAGTATACGAGTACAAATTCTTTCACCTCTTCCCCATCTATCAAAATATTGCCATTCATCATAAATTAATCTCTTTAAAAAATCATGACTTTTTTCGTTTTGTTTACATTCACTTTCATTCTTTTCCTTTTTAAAATTTCATTCATAATATTTACCAACTCCTGTAGCTCATTGATTGACCTCAGTTAATGCAAGTATTACTTGATCATCGGCATAGAGTAAACACTGATTACTCACTGCATTAAAAAAATGACCACATAAAATTCGATAAGAGGAAAATTTATTAGATGCATTTAGACAGATGTTTAGTGTTAAAACTTAACTACTTTAGCAACTTCAAGCATTTCAAGTAGTTCAATATAATCAAAAGATTATATTGATCTACTTGAAATGCTTGAAGTTAATACTGGTGTAAATAATGATAGGCACGTTTCTCACAAAACAAGACTCGCTTAATGATGTGCAATCGAGCTGCAATCAGGCATAAGTATATCGATGCCGAACATAAATGAAAATCTATATAAGAGTTCAAATACTTGAAGTAGTGTAGAAATTACATTGTGACATTTATTTATAATTCCCATATTCGACACATATGTTCAAAGCTTAGGGGATTTCAGCTTGTATTTTTATAAGGCAACGATTTTTTATTAAAAACTAGTTATAAAATTTGCCCATCATAAAGTTAAGGAAAAAGAAACGTCCACTTACCAAAGCAAGCATGGTATGGAGAGCATGTTTTTATATCTGATAAGGTGTCGTCGTTGTCTTCGTCGTCGCTTACTGTAACGAATAGAATAATTACACTAATCATCAACAAACAAGACATTATACATAGTATCCTCATTAACTTTCGGACGTGGCGACAAATCTAATACAAGCGGAGAGAGAAGAATAGAACACTTTATTGGAGATAAGATAAAAGAGCCATAAAATAAGAAACCTATAATACCACTGTATTGATGGCAGTCTCAAATGATGTGATAATTACCATAGACAGATACTTCTACCGTTTATCATTTCCGACTCTTGTTATAAAAAACCCGCGTCATTTGAACGCGGGCTGGTGTACCAAAAGACCCCAGTCCCAGATCATCACTATTTGAGATTTTGTTGCGAGCAATCTCTTCCATCCAACCGTTGTATGATTAGAAGCTTAATTAATAGGGCCAATTAGTATCATAAACTCAAATAAAATATAGTTTAGTCCATAAATATTTACAGTCATTTTGTACGAAATACTTACCATACTATCTATGTATTGGCTAAACTACATGGACATGTACTTTGCGAGTACTGAGTGAGACAGAACCGTTATGCTCGTTCAAGTAAATTCGGCTTTCGTTGATAAGGAAGTGAGAAAATTGCTGTCAACGCGTCACTGCTAGTAATTATTAAGAAAATATTTCTATACTAAAATAAAATACAAGGTGTTAGGAGACCGCTTCCGAAATCGAAGACAGACGATAGTACTAATGACTGATACTTTGATGATGGGACTGAAACAAATCGCACTTGATTTTTAAAAAATTCAGTGACCCGTGAGTTCGAGTACCAACTGTTCTTAATTTTGTGCTTCATTAATAGTTTTTTTTAGTTAAGTAATGTATTTTTTATGAAACTATAGTTACGTTTAGTTGTACTAACATGATGATGTTTTAAACACAGGATTTTTTTAAAAATCGGGATTGACCCAAGGTATCATTAGTAATATCGTCCGTCTTCGTTCTCGGAAGCGGTCTCTTAACACTTTATAATTACTTACTTATTTCAATAACGTCGTCACAAATTGTGACTTTTTTTGTAGGTGGCGGGGTAATAAGACGCGGTTCTTCAGGAACAGCTGACAGGTTCGAGGAACTCTGAATTGGCGCGAACTCTTGCAAAGTGTTCAACGAAAGTGGACTGCAAAGAGCGAGAGACAGAGAATATTACGAAATGTTTTTGAACTAAAACTTCTTTAGGTAATTTATTTACGGATGAAATGCGTGATTTGCAGCATTATTTTTATGCTAATTTTATTTCGTATTTAATATAGTATTTTTCATTATAAGTTCTCTTTTCTAAATTTTAAATTCAAAAACAAAATTTAACTAATAATTTCTAATATTGACAAAAAAATACGTGGCACTTTTATTTACTATTATTTTTCGACACTTTTAATAACAATAAAATTCATGAAATTCCTAATATACTTCTTTTTCCCCTCCTTCTNAGCTGACAGGTTCGAGGAACTCTGAATTGGCGCGAACTCTTGCAAAGTGTTCAACGAAAGTGGACTGCAAAGAGCGAGAGACAGAGAATATTACGAAATGTTTCTGAACTGAAACTTCTTTAGGTAATTTATTAACGGATGAAATGCGTGATTTGCAGCATCGTTTTTATGCTAATTGTATTTCGTATTTAATATAGTATTTTTCATTATAAGTTCTCTTTTCTAAATTTTAAATTCAAAAACAAAATTTAACGAATAATTTCTAATATTGACAAAAAAATACGTGGCATTTTTATTTTTCGACACTTTTAATAACAATAAAATTCATGAAATTCCTAATATACTTCCTTTTTTCCTCCTAAGTCTCGGAAATCTAAAGTAATAGATTTGTATCAAAAACTTTAGATATATATGTGAATATACACGAGATTTAAAAATAGTTTGCCATATTTTTACTTCTGACGTGTACTTTGTACGCACGCTCTTATAACTTTTTAAGGTTAGGTTATTTTTTTTTTGCTGCGGTACAGTTTCACAGCGACAAAAAACGCCTAAATAAACTAATCTAACCTTAAAAACAATAATTTATGTAGTTCTGGTGACATCAATACGCAAGTACCCCATTTGTTTGGAATCTGTGATAATAATATCTTTGAGAAAAACGAATTTTACCTGAAAATTAGTAAATTATTTTATACGTTAAAATTAATATCTTAAATCTACATCTCGCTTACCGATTACAAAAATTCTCATTGAAAATAAAAATCAAACAAGCGAATTTAATTTGACAACGTCATACTGCTTTGACATCAAATTTCTTCTCATAAATTGACTTTTTTCTTTAATAGGACAGAAAAAAAAAGAATATTATTTTCAAAGGATAACGAAAAAGAGTTTACATTTCCAGTTTTCTTCATTACATTTTTTTAAGAGTTCGAAACCCTTAAGAAAGGTGCCACGTTAAAGTTCGGTGCAACACCACTTTATATAAAATAAAAATATTCTTTACTAGATATTACTCGTGACTGTTTCCCGCATAGTTCCCGTCCCCGTGGACATATGCGGTAATCGAGTATTGAATAACCATAAAAATCGTTTTACATGTTTGTTAGAGGTTTCAAAATCATCCTACTGATGTATCACAAACTTGTTTTTTATTGCAAAGAAAATAATGCGAAGATGGATTAAGATGACTTTTACTCAATTCATCCAAATATTCCTTCAAATTATAGTACAATTTTTCAACTGGCTTTTTAACTTATGTTTTTAAATTTATTAATTGACAACTCTACGTCTTCTGGGATTTTGTATTACAAATGTATTCAATGACCCTAAAATCAATTGTCAATTTTATGTAGCCTACAAGAATTTATAAAACTTTTATTTTTATTTCTTATTTGCAGTGGAAGTGGATTGACATATAAAGAAAATTATACACTGCAAAGAAAATGAATATGGCCTTCGCTATACTACTACATTATATTATAACATTATTTTGTTTAGATTGACATTTCCAAATTAGTTATATCCTTTGAATGGAGTGTCCGATTTTATTCATTTAAAGAGTATTTTATAGTAATAATGGTTTATAATAAAATATCATTCAATAGCATAAAGATTAATACAGATGTATTAATAACATGGTTTGATTATTGTAGGCACTTTTATTAAACTTTCAAATTACAAATAAAAGTAGTTACAATGGTATAACTACATTAGCTGGATATATAGTATCGCAGACTTTTTTGTAGATATTGATACGTTCTATAATATTGTACAACATTTTTTTGGTCTATCATCAATAGTTTCCGTAGCGTATACGATAACAGATTTTTTGTAACTAGTTTTTCACACCTTGGGTTACATTAATGGTCCAGTAATTTTTGTGTTAAAACATTACAAATATACATACAAAAACACAAATGTTTCCTATTATATATTTTTTATAGCTGAATCTAATAAGAAGTGAATTCAGTCAAATGAAAATAAAAGGTGATACTATTACAATACCTGTAGGAGGAAAACTAAAGGCCATTAAAAGCACAGTTTGAAGTATTATTATGCAACGTGAACAAAATAGCTCAAGGTTATATTGTTATGTCGATACTAAGCGATTTTCTGTAACTAAAAAGATACCAAGGTCTTTCATGATATAGGACATTGACTCAATAAGGAACTACTATAATTAGGAGTAAGAACTTTTTTAGTTCATTTTTATATATAACAAGCTGTCAACCGCGTAATAACCACGAACCCGTAGATATATGAGACCTTTGTGTGTATATTTTAATTATGAAACGAACTGGCCATAATCAATAGAAGTGTCCTACGTTATGTAAAATTGAATCTACATTATATAACGATTAAAAATTTGTATTCGTAACTCAAATGTAAATTATGTATTACCTGTCACGGGAACTGTTAAAAGCTTACAAAAAAAATTGGTTAAATCAAGGAATACGTTATTGTAGGCTTGCACTGCAGAAAGACTCATTGGTCTAGTGGTTAGTATGTTCCAGTAGACATGAGGTCCTGGGTTCGAGTCCCAGGTCGGGCCAATTCAAAAATCAATATTGAGTTTTCTATTAAGATTTTCTCAATATTTGCCCGAAGTTGGGAAGATGGCGGTGTAATCCACCCCCGTGCCTCGGAGAGCACGTTAAGCCGTCGGTCCTGCGCCTGATCTCTCTCCGGTCGTGTCGGATTGCCGTCACATCGGACTATAAGAGTGAAGGAATAGAGAGTGCACTTGTGTACTATGCCTGCCAATCCGCACTAGAGCAGCGTGGTGGGTCTATGCTCTAAAAACCTCGCTCCTCGGAGTCAGGAGGCCTGTGCCCATCAGTGGGACGTTAATGGGCTGCTACTTACTTACTTACTTACTGCAGAAAGATACATGTATTTTTCTCTGCGACGATGTGGAATTTTAAAACAAAATTTAGTTCCCCTATTGTACACCTTTCAAACCTATTTCGCAATTACCTTTCGCCTTACCCAAAGGTCTAGTTTATCTCTATAATAAATTTTATAAAATTCAGTTAAAAGTTTATATTGTCAAAGCACTGAGAAGGTTACATTTGGAAAGCTTATATAATCAAAAGCACTAAGAAGGTTACATTAGAAAAGTAAATATTATAAAAAGTAGTAAGAAGGTTACATTAGAAAAGTGAATATTATCAAAAGCACTAAGAAGGTTGCATGAGAAAATTTAAGTGGTGGTTGTTTTTTTTTAATTTCTAATATTCTAAGAAACTTTCTTAATTTTTTCTATCATAAAAACAATATCATGACTATGACAAATTAAAAAAAAGACAGCAAAGTTGGTCTAGGTGTTCAGACGTAGGACTCAGGCAACAGTATAACAATAATATTCAACATATATGACACTTACTTGTACTTAAGACTAGGAGTGCAGAACCTCGGTGCAGATGGTACAGTGTCTTCTTTTATCGGATGTAAGGTCGATATTGTCATCCGTCTCAGCTGATGAGGTTTCCTTCTGACTTCGGTGACAAGATCAGAATTACTCCTAAGACTAAAGCTGTTAAGTATCAGCCGTTGGAGGTTTCCTATCTTATTTTGGAGATTCGCGTTATCTTGCTGTAAAATATAGACATATATTTATAACTACTGAAATTTCTTCTAATCTCAATGCTACATTTAGAGGGCGTTGAGGGTATTATGTAATGAAATTCTTGAAGTTTGAACGTTCCTCCCTATTATGTAACGTTTTTCTATAGCCCAGTTTCGCTAAACGTTACGCATCAACCCAAGTGACTATGTTCACAATTATGATTTTTTATCATTATTAATATTTATATGCAATGTTAAGAAAGAGCACTTTAATTAATTATTTATACAAAATTGATAAAATTTAAATTTAAAAAATCACATGATTAGAAATGGGTAACGATTGCTAGCCATATTTGTGACATCATTTTATGTATTTAGGAATATGGTCATGAATTAAAACACAGTGTAATTTCAACGTGTTTTCGAAACTCGAATTAAAAATTAATTTTTAATATAACATTACTGACTAATTATGGGGATGAAAAAAAACACATGCCATGTATATTTTATGAAAAATAGTATACTAAATTATTAAATGACGAGTGATAAATTAAAATGCAACATGTTATTTGTAATATCAAGAATACCTAACCTTCAATCAAATCAGCATAAAAAACGCTGCATCTTCGTGGCGCTAATCACACGTTTCATGTGCCTAAAGAAGTTTCACTTCCAAATTGCATGTGTATTTTCAAAAAACAAATTATCGTAAACAAATTTTTGAACCACTCTCCCCGCCATGTAAAACGTAAAGTTTACATCCTCCCGAAGTGAAAATGTTTACCTAAAACTCCCACGTAATAAAAGGAAAAGGTTCATAACTTTTTAACTCCCAAATATTTTATTAAAATAATGGAAAGCACTGTTACAAAACCATTTGTTAGGACTTCTGCGAAACTTTTTTATAACGCGCTATGCGCGTATATTTTGAATATACTACTGCTCTCGTCTAAATACATTAAAATTGTATTGTACTAATGATAAGAGAAAACGGTACACCAGACTTTGTTGTAGATTCTTATCAGATCATGGCGCGAAGAAACCCTCGGAACCTTAGATAACCTTTTGAAGTGAAACTTCTTTAGAATAAATTTTTTACGGACGAAATGCCTGATAAGCGTCACGAAGATGTGCAGCGTTTTTTATGCTAATTCGTTAGAAGGTTAACTAGTTTTAATATTTACAAATAACATGTGGCGTTTTAATTTGCCACTCGTCATTTATTAATTTGTTATACTATTTTTTCAGACTATTTTTTTCAAAACCAAATATAATGAATAATTTCTAATATTGACAAATAACACATGGCATTTTTATTTACAATTCGTCATTTGAGATTTCAATAAATTGTTTGTATTAATTTTCGACACATTTAGTATTTCATTGCCAATTAAATTCATTGAATTCCTAGCATATCTTCTTTTTTCCCCTCCCTCTAAGTCTCGGAAATGTAAAGTTTTAGATTTGTATAAATATAAACAAGATTTAAAAATTAGTTTGCCAAAAAAGTTTTACTTTACCATGTTTGAACTGCACACAAGAATTTATAAATAATGGAGCGTGAGAGTAATGGTCCGTTCACATAGACAGGCTCGGACAGAAGAGTAGATTTCGATCGCGACTGAAATAGAATGTTGGATAGTTGAAATAAGGTTTATTTTAACATTTTAACTCTTGTTCGGGCATTCTCAATAAAAAGAAGTGAAATGTAAAAATAAACCTTATTACAACTACAGTGTAAGTTTCTGCAATCGCGATCGAAATCTGCTCTTCTGTCCGAGCCGGTCTATGTGTACGGACCCTTATAATCAACGCGTTACTGATATATTCCTTGGAGTACTGTTACAAGTGAGAGTTAGTCAGTAACTGACTATAGCTGGGTTCAAACGTGATACTAACCTCAACATTCTTCTTACTCTCCAGCTGTGTTTTGAGAGCAGACAGTTGTTTAGTTAGAGTTTGTA
Source organism: Elymnias hypermnestra (assembly GCA_015832385.1). Taxonomy (NCBI): domain Eukaryota; kingdom Metazoa; phylum Arthropoda; class Insecta; order Lepidoptera; family Nymphalidae; genus Elymnias; species Elymnias hypermnestra. The sequence continues at coordinate 1,440,301 of JACTOM010000847.1, read as the reverse complement.
TCATGGACGCATCAGTAGCCACCGCATTGACTGCTGGTGTGTTCTTTATGGCTTTGGCTCTGTTAGCAAATCTGGAATGACAAATATATAATTAACTATCTTAAAGTACGGCGACATCTATATGACGCTTATCTAACTTTGCGATACCCGCGCTCACCGGCCGACTTTTGAAAATCTCTGTTATCTTCTTAGATATCCATTTTAATGAAACTGTTGTGACAGTTTTGATCTACATGAAATATACAAAATAGTAATATTGTATTTACACACATTTTTTTAACCGACTTCAAAAAAAGGAGGAGGTTATTAATTCGTCTGTATCTTTTTTTATGTTTGTTACCTAACAACTTTCGACTGGGTGAACCGATCTTGGTTTTTATTAGATGAAAGGTGATGCTTGTCATAAGTTCCCATTTATTTTAAATCCAGTTCCGATGATGGCATCCATGAGAAATCCGAATTAGTGTTAAATTTGCATCAAGCATGAGCGCGACAAATGGACGAATAACTCAAGATCGCGACAACCGATTTCGATGATTCTTTTTTTATTGGAAAAGATATACTTCAAGGATGATTTGATGGTAGGTTGGTTAGGTTCTGATCGTGGGATTCCTGACAAAGTAACGGAACTCTTCAATTCTTAGGAGCAAATTAACGATACTCGGCAGAATCTTTTATAAGCTCTCCGGATATTTGAGTCACCTACCGTAACATCGGTATGGTCAAGTGATTGTCGTAGTCAACTATGACGATCAACGGAGTAGCTTACAATAAGATTGCGATTCATGGCAGAATATATAACTGTCTGTAATCAAATGGCAATGACCTTACGTTTGTTGCTGCATTGCAATATTATAAGGTGTATTACGTGTGAAGCGGTTACATTCGTTCCACCGCACCCCGAATGTAAATTTCACTTGGTATAGTTGCTTCATTTAATCAGTGCGGTCTCATTTGAGTAACACGTTGTACCCATATACAGACAAATTTGTTAGTGTACTTCAGATTTAATAAAAATCATAAAATAAATAAAAAATTTAACAAAAAAAGAACCGCCTTCAAAACAAACTGTTCCAAATATAAATATGCTCTAAAAAGTAAAAAAACAATTGCGTATTCTTTTTTAGAGTTCTTCGTATTCTTATATTTGGAGTCGATGTCAGCTAAGGTAGGTTATCCCGCTGGTCTACTTGGCAGCTCCGGCGCCAAATATTTATCACACATTTTTTTGCAATATGTATACTGTGGTTACTGTGGTAGGTTCTTAAGAGACAAATATATCCCATCGAGGAATTGTTTAGCGCTCATTTTATGATATGCGCCACCGTAGAACTTTAATTAAATCTATCTCGTATTTTGGAACCTGCACTTTTGACCAACTACGCCAAAAATACATTCATTTATCGAGCATGTCACATTTACAATCAAAATTGTAATTATGTTGATATTATGCACGATAAAATGAATGCATTTAAGAATGGTCTATTTCAATGTTTAGTATAAAATAATACTGTTCTTTTTTTGTGATAATTTATAAACATAAAATAACTAATATAATCTTCTAATGTATTATAGTTATGACTTAATAATTAGTGGAAACTTCAGTGAGTTTTGTGTATTTCATTGTAATGTAGTTTTTAAAGTGTATAACAATTGTTTGCTTCCTTATATAGATAAATAAACGTTCCTCTTGAAACACTCTATCTATAGCTGACAAAAAAAACTAAATAAATAGACAATGGAAGCGACACTTTACACTATGTAAGGATGAGATTAGTTGTAAATATACATACTGTAATGTTGATATAGTTTCCTCTACAGCAGCTGGTGTCACAGCACATATAATACTAGTTTTGGCATTACCACCTAATGAGTTTTGTAATATTCGTGTCAATTTACTATCACGATAGTTGGCATGCCTGAAAGAAATAATACATTAATTTATGCGCGTTATCAATATAAAAAAATTGATACGCTAATATCGACTGTACAGCTTAAATCTCACTAGTTATCTGAAGAGAATCAGAAGTTCGTGTTAGATAACTAAAATTTAACGAGATAAGAGACGGCCTTATGCGTGATGGTATTCGTTTTGAAGAAGTCGTTCGATTCGCAATAAGGTAATTATAAGTAAATATAGTTTATATATCTGTTTAGGTCTGGACTAGTGGGAGGGTTTGTCTATATCTGAAGAAGTGGGAGTTCACTGGCGCAATGATACCAAAACTTTCTTTGTTAACAGAGATTCCGGTTTAGATTCCTAGCAAGGTAAATTAAGAAAACAGTATTTTATCATGTGACTAGGTCTGGACTTCTCTTAGTCAGGAGTAGTGAGGGGATTTGTATATGTCTGGACTAGCGTAATGGTCCAAGTCTAGCTGGTGGGAGGCTTCGTCCATGGCTAGTTACAACTCTACTACAAGAGGTAAATTACCTCTTACTAAGTTAACACGCTTCCACTTTAGACATTATCTTAGTTTAAAATCGCTTGGGATCAGAATCAGTTTTAACTTTTAAGTGATCGCTACATTTAAGTCTATCAAATATATCAATATTAAGTAAGTATTCATAAGTACACCTATATGTACAAGTTTGTCACAAAATGTCCAAATGTATAAAAAAAAATTTAAGTACGTGCGTACAAAGTACATATGTCAGAAGTGCAACTTCTTTGGCAATTAAGTCTTGTTTTTATTTACACAGGTCTAAAAATTTATTTTTCTTATTATAAATTTAAAATGTCACTGTCATGAATTAACATAAAAAAACGCTGAACATCTTAGTGACGGTAAAATCACGCGTTTCATCCGCAAAAATGTAAAAGCTTGTCAAAAAATTTACAAGTATGTCAAAAAAAAAAAGTTTGATTTATATAGAGACTTACTTGTTTCGATCTTCGGACAGCTGCTTGATAACTAACGCTAGAGCTGATAATGACTTATTAATAAGTGTGCCTTCTTTAAATCTCAGGCCGGTGGCACCAGTTTGTCCTGATCGTTCGGAGCCAGCTAAATCTACTAAATTTAATTGCGACACATTAACTGAACCAACTTCTTCTTCACCCTCTATATGATCTCGAGATTCTATTGTCTGAAACAGAATCATAATTTCATGGAGTATAAACAACCATAAATCCTTAGTAATAGAAATTTGCACTTACAATTTGAAAGATAGAATGGGATCTACTACTTTCCTCATTCATGTTTGTTGCGCCTGTCTGTCTGTTGGCTTTGCCCTAAAAAGAAATATTCACATATAATACCAAATTACTAGATAAAAAAAAAACTATAATGGACTACGGGAACAAGGCTCCACTCATTAGTTATCATTTTTTAAGTATAGATGATAATTAATATAAATTTTCTTGGAAACATTATATGTATGGCAGTTCTGAAATATTTTTATTGTGTACTTTAAGTCAATTGTTACACCTATACATATAGGAACTAAGTATTAATGCATTTTCCCTACTTATTATACAAGCTGTTTATAGGTGTAAAGGTGTATTTAAGTATTAGGTATCACATTTGTTATTCATGAACAATATGCAGCCAAGGTCAAATAAAAATTTGCATGTTCTACATAAAATAATCAATTTCCTTCATAAATCATCAATATTTACGTAGCAAACAGTCCTCCAAAATAAAATTTAATAATATAGAGATTTGATGGTTTTACTGCTGTAATGGTGCAAATACCAGCTTAGTTGGCAGTCCAGAGTTCAATTCCTGGCATGGATTATTTAGAAAATTGCATTATCTTATTTGTCGGTCATGAAATAAAGAAAAAATGTTTTCTTTACACACGTTAAGGATATACAATATTTATGTTTCAAGTATAAATTTGTGTTACAGCAGCAAGAGGAGTTTCATGTGTTGCCAATTTCCACCCTAAGAACCAAGACACACTGCTTAGAAAATAACAGCGTGGATTTAAAGATCTTTATTCTCATGAGAAATTAACAAATTCAATACATTAGAAAATTAATATTAATGTACAGAAAAAAATTACATCAATGTACTTTATTTTTTTCTTAAGGGGCTTTTGAATTTCTAATAATACACACCAGCTTCATTGTAAACTTATAAACTAACACACAAAAATAAATACAATAAAATGATATATATTTATAATAACAAAAAAGAAATTTTTGGATTCTTTGAGACAATCATTAACAAATTTATATAAATTAAAACCCAAATAACTCAAAGGTTCACTTAAGAATATTGCATACTTAAGAGGTGTGATACATATGATAAAAATATCTATACTGTGTTCATAAGACTATGAGAACCTAAGTAAGTATTTTAAAGGGCTATAGAGTGTTGTAGTAGTAAAGTTACAAAAGATTTTTCACAAACTATTACTGGTAAACTACATACTATTTTTTTTCTGTACAAAGTATTTTGTGTTAGATGGTTGCAACTGTAATCTAAGTTGGCTTCGTGAGTTAAAATGAGATTTCGTTTTAAATGTAATTTGAGTATGTTAACCTTCATTTAAAGTTTGGCGGTTTAAAGTGGTGCGAGTACTCGCCTTGCTAGCAGGGGTCCCGGGTTTGATCCCCGGTAGGGCGAATTTAAATCAAATCAAATCAAATCTTATCTGAGTCTGGACTGGTGAGAGGCTTCGGCTGCGGCTAGTTACCACCCTACCAGCATAGACGTACCGCCAAACAAAGAGAATTGTGTTCCGGTACGATGCGGTGTAGAAACTATAAGAGGTATATCGCCTCTTACTAGATCTTAGACTTGACTAGACGCTTCCATCTTAGACTGTATCATCGCTTAGGTGAGATCACAATCAAGCGCTAAACTGTCAGCAATAAAAAAAACTAATAACGTTTTACATTTAAGTAATTGGTTGAGGGATAGCACATTCGTTTATTTTTTAAGTTCTTTTTTTGGAAAATGATAATCCATTTGGAATAAGGTTTTGAGGAGTTTGTTTTGTGATATAAAAAGATTTTTTAAAATTAAATTTTTGTTTGTTTCTATTGAATATTCCAACAAATCAGTAGAAACTATAAAAGGTAAATTACCTCTTACTAAATTAGCGGGTTCACAACTTACGCCTTTTTCAACATTTACTATGAGGTGAGATTACAATCAAGAATAAAAAAAAGAAATAGATAAACCATATGATTATATGATAGCATAGTCAAAATAGGGCATAATAGTGTATATATTCTTGTACTAAAATACCATATTATTATCACCCTAGATTATATTTTTTCAGTCATGGAAAATACAAAATTATTAAAATGTCTAAAATGCCAGTTGACTCTATTCATAAGGATCAATCAATCATCAAAATATATATGTTATAAATAAATAAACAAAAACTTTCGGTTTGTTTATTTTTTAAGGAGGATTATAAAATGCTCTTCTTTAACATAGTAACTCAAAAGAAAGGTATTAAAAAAATATCTCAGTTATCTTACCTGTCTCATTATTTCAAGTACTTCTTCGGGAGAGGTGGTAACCTTCTCTGTTGCATCAACTTTAATCCCTTGAAAAGTCTCATGAATTTTTATATTTTTTTTTAAATTTAATAAATCTGTTAAGGTTTCGTTATATATTTCTACATAGGATACCCTGAAAATAATCTTTAATGAATATTTTTTATCTTTTCAAGCTGGGATTAAACAATACATAATAAGCTATAAATCTGGGTAGTTATATTTAGTTATTATATTATTTCAAAATATAAGTGTTGCACTTATAATGTTGTAAAGAAGAAAATTACGATGTTTTTAAAATATTCATACTCGTATATGTGTTTTAAACACCTAAAAGTTTATTGCGCTTTCATAGATTTAGAAAAGGCCTATGATCAGGTGGTGACGAATGAACTGTGGTCAACGTTATTTACGTATGGAGTGAGCGGTAATCTGATTCAAGCATTGAGTCTCTGTATGAGGGTTCTAGTGCTTGTGTCAAAATAAACAGGGCGTACGCGGAGTGGTTTCCTGTCGAAAGAGGTCTTCGACAGGGATGTGTTGCGTCACCATGGCTGTTCAACCTATTCATAGATAACTGTTTGACAGATTTAAAAGAAAGTAAGATAAGGTTAAGAATGAATGAATGAATTACTCATCAAATGTTTACTTTACACTGATGATCAAGTAATACTTGCGTCAACCTCTAATGTGCTACAGGAGATGGTAAATATCATGTATAAAGCTTTGAAAGGGAAAGGAATGAAAGTGAATGTAAACAAAACAAAAGCTATGCTTTTTGAAATAGATGAATCAATGATAAATGGCAATATTTTGGCAGGTGAGTAACAAAAGGAAGAGGTGAAAGAATTTGAAATATACTTGGGATCTAAATTTACAAAAGATGGAACAAGTGAATGTGATATTGAAAGGAATTATGGTAAATGGTGCTCTGCACGTCGTTATGAATAGCCAGATGGTGTCTCAAAGGGCCAGACTGCCTGTGCATGCAAGAATGTTGGTGGTGTATGGTAGTGAAAGTTGGGTATGGCAGAAGAATCACAAAAGTAAAATAAATGTGGTAGAGATGAGAGCATTGAGAAGTATGAGTGGATTAAAACTGAGTGACAGAGTAAGAAATAGTGTGATAAGACAATGTTGTGGTATAAAGGAAGATGTAGTAACTAAAATTGAGAAAGGTATGCTTAGATGGTTTGGGCATGTAGAGAGAATGAATGTAAGGACACTGAAAATGAATGAAAGCATTTATGAGTCCAGAATGAATGCGAAAGTTGCAAGGGCAAAACCAAGGCGAACGTTCCTAGATCAAATCCAGGACATTTTAAATAAGGGCCAAGTCAAGAGTACTCTAACCTGATGAACTTGTATCAAAGGTTTAATGAGAATGAAATAAGCAAGGATTATGGCAAGTGGAAAGATGTTGTCTCTGCCTACCCCTATGGGAATGAGGTGTGATGCTGTGTATGTATTTATTTTAAAGAAAGACTGTTATATACATATTATATCAAACATTTTACAGGAAGAATTAACTATAGGCTATTAAGGTTGTAGCTACAAAAATAAATTTAAATATATCATAAACTAGTTATTGTTACTGATCCTATGGAAATACAGGCATATAACAAATGTAACACTCAGCTAAATTTATAATAAATTGTGTATAACTTTTGAAGATCTAGTGATCTGTAAGGGAATTTAGTGGCCTAAAAGTATATTTTATTAGGATTTTAATGACAGAAGTTTGGGAAACTTTGTTTGGATGGTTAAACCTATGAGATATAGTGATATTTTTTGTGTTATATATACAGCAACATCAATCAATATATTAATGGTAAAGAGGTGTTCATTTGTTTCTTATATAATTGTACAATTGTAATTTATTCCACAATATGTATATAAGACATATATAAACTGTATTTTCAGCAAAAAATAAAAATAGATAATAAATGCTATGGTAAGTTCTCACCCTTTTTAATATTTCTTTAATGAGAATTAAAATTATGAAATTTTTATATTGAGTTACCTTACTAAAAAATCTCTGTCTGGTACATTTTTGATTATATCAAATAGATTAAGTACAGCCAGTGGTATTATACCAGGTGAATCCTCTGTGCCAGTCATAGTATATGTTTTCCCTGATGAGGTCTGACCATAGGCAAATATAGTGCCATTAATGCCTGCGGTTGCAGCTTCAACAATTGGTTTAGCAACATCAGTGTAGACATCGCTGGTTTTAGTAGTCTCATCATATACTTTATCTGGACAAACAAGAAATAGAAGAAGATATTTAAAAGTAAATTTCTACTCCATCTAGAACAAACCTTTTTATCTAATTCTATATTGTGAAACCTTTTACTGCTGTACAATTTTTGCGAAAATAAATTTAATCAATATCAAAATATTCTTTATTCAAGTAGGTTTAAAAAGCACTTTTGAATTGTCATTAGTCTGTCCGTTGGTAACAAATCTACCACCAGTTTGGAAAGTTGATTCCACTGAGAAGAAACAGACAGGAAATTCAACAGTTACTCTTTTAAAGATAGTTTTGTAGATTACAATATGTTTAGCTTTCAGGTGAAACTACAATCATGTTTAAACATCTTAGTTGGTTAAATAATCTTCAACATTATAATATACTTTTTGTAATAAGTTGTTTTTAAGATAATTCTTAAAACTGTGTGGAGGCAAATGCAACAGCGATTCAGGTATCTTTTAAAAAAATCTTCATCTTCAAATGCCTACTCCCTACATTGATGCTGAAGTTTTTCGGCATCAATAATATATAAGTAGCAGCCCATTAACATCCCACTGCTAGCCGGCATCCTCACTCAAAAAGAGGGTTTTTAGAGCATAGACCCGGCAGAGTAGTTTCTCTTCATGCTGTACATCCTTCAGCAAGATGATATTTTCGGTGAGACTACTGATAACCCAATGGAAAAACGCATAATTCTTAAGAGTTTATCATCATATAGTTTATAATCATGGGCAGAATCAACAAAGTTCTCTTTGAAAAATGAGTGCCCATGTATCATAATATTCATCATAGTGCTTATTGGTGAAGAAAAAAATTCTTTAGGTATGCTGTATATATCTGAGGTGTGTGGCCTGCAAACCTGTAGTAGAAAAGCAGCATGATCCTCTAAAAACCTTAAGAGTGAGGAGCCTTCAATCTAACAGTGTAACGTTAGTAGGTTGCTATTTACTTTACAAATATATCGAGCGTATGAAGTAATAGGCTGAATTAAAAAATGTAGGAAATACATACCGAAATTAAATTGTCCACCACACTCTTTACCATTTTGGTCTATCTGAACAAGGGCATTATTGTTTACGCGCCATTGGTGAATTAGTTTGTCTTCTAATTCGCGTCCAATCAAAGGCCGGACTTTTACAACAACTTTGATATTATCACTCATATTAATTGCTTAAAGCGATTACTACATGTTACTAAATAATATAAACATATTATGCATAATATTCTATAAATATTGCGTCGTAGACCTTTTTCTATCTTAGAATAAATGCGATTTTTTTCTTATACAGAATACAGATACACTGGCACCCCAGAGCCGTCACATTCACAAAAGCCAACGGACAATTTAAATTTTATATAGATTAATAATTATCTTTCTTTCATAGATAACAAATTTACTTTAAATTCACGTTACATTGGGAACGTTTGCTACATACTACATAGCACAAGAGGTTCCTGCTTTTTATTGATTAAAGTGAACGTTTCTTAATTGCCTATAAAAGGACGAGATCTTATGATCACGTACAAACGTTTATGATTTGCTTACACATATAGTCGCATAGAAAAGGTGTAACTTAACAAACTTTTAAAAGGTTAATAAATTTACACTATTACACGAATAGGCACTATTCTGGCTCATTAGAAATGTTTAAACATATTGTCATTGCATTATTAATACGGTTTAAAAAATCTAGATTAAGCACAAACAGCTGGAATTTCATATCTTTAATAAAGATTTTATTATTATTAAAGTAATTCGGAATTGTATTTATTGATATGATGAATGAATAACATGTATAAAAATGGGCAAATTAAATCGGACCTATCAAAATTCCAATTTTTAGGATAAAAGAAGTATCTGTCTTTTAACTTCGACACTACAGAATAAATTCATGAGGATGGCTACGGGATGCCCCTGGTACGTCCGTAACAAAGACCTACATAGGGACTTAGAACTCCCCACGATTAGAAGTTATTTAAAAACGCTCTCCGAAAATTATTTCGAGAGAGCCATGAAACATAGTAACCCACTAGTGGTTAACGCGTCCTCCTATACGGCCTATCTCAACATCCCGCCTAGGAAGAGACGGCCCAAACACGTCCTTTACGACTCAGACGACTCGACTACGAGAGACAACCTCCTATATCAGGTAGGGCCCGACACACACACAAGCAATACACAGCGACTCCGCCGGCGGAGTCGAGGTCCCCGACTTCTGACGTCACCCGGACGTGGACATCACCCACGTTCCCGGGGGCGCTTCTGATTTTGTCCGTTTCAGGTGATGTTCTGCGATAACGTCGCTCCAAGCCGAGGCTCGGTCTCGCAGGAGACGCCCTTGGAGCGGCGTTTCCCCCGGAGAGCGAGCCCTTCTTAGGGCTCGCACTCGAAAAGTGGCGGCCTCCATAAGAGCCCGTCCATCTTCCGGTTACGCTGTAAAAGCCAGTAGGGCTAACAGCTAAATACACTCCAAAAAAAAAAAAAAAAAAAAGAGTGATAATTTCTATGAGGAAGTGACATACGTATAGTACACTTAGGTAGCCACACTGAAATTGATGCGCGTTTGTCCTAGGGATGTTGACATTGATGATAACGAAATAAAGGTATCTATGTACGATACATATCAAAAGCAAAATATCGATGTTTCCAGTAGAAAAAAAGTTTATTTTTTTCGTTACAGAAATATGAACTGGGTCTTTAAAGTCATCAAGTAAACTGCGTCGAGGGTTCACCGCCGAAAGTGCCGTTTGTCGAGGGGAATCCCGGGAGTAAACGACGCCGTAGTGTTTCATATAATTCAATAAGTGGAAATTTGAAATACAAAATATATTTAAAACAAATATATTTATATATATTGTATAGATATAATTAATAAGTATTTAATTTTATTTATTTTTAACCGACTTCAAAAAAAGGAGGAGTTTATCAAGTCGTCTGAATTTTTTTTTTTTTTATGTATGTTACCTCATATCTTCCGACTGGGTGGACCGATCTTGAAGATTTTTTTAATGAAGGGAATTGGACCCTATGACGTGCTCAAATTGACGAATGACTCAAGATCACGCCAACCAATTTCGATGATTCTTTTTTTATTGGAAAGGATATACTTCAAGGATTTGAAGCTAATAATTAATTGCTCAACGGAAAGTAAACAAAATGTGTTAAGTTTACTCTGCCTAATGTGAAACAAACGCAAACTATTGTTAAACTTAATAATGACGAACTAGACCTTGTAGATAGCACCGCTTTCTTAGGTATAACATTAGATAATAAATTACAGTGGGGGCCCCATATAAGTGGTCTATCGAATAGGCTCAGTTCCGCGGCTTACGCCGTTAAATGAACGCGTCGTTTGACAGATGTTGATACTGCGTTGAGACTGGCATATTTCAGCTATTTTCACACCATTACGAAATACGGTATTCTACTTTGGGGTATTGCTGCTGATATAAATGCAATATTTGTGCTGCAGAAAAGGGCCGTTCGTTCGATTCATAATATGGGTCCAAGAGAGTCGCTAGGAAGCAAATTCAACGCAGTTAAGATAATGACAGTTCACTGCGTATACATATTTGAAAACTTGTTGTACGTACATGAAAACATTGACTCCTTTAATAAAAAGAGTGAATGTATATCATATAACTTACGAAACAAAAACAAACTTGTTATAAATTGTAGTAGGCTGCATAAAATTTACAACTCATTTAAGGGTAACCGTATAGGTTTCTATAATATCTCTCAAGACGTTTTAGAGATGTCAATTAATAAATTCAAAGTTTTTGATAAAAGGAGTTGATAGAATTATTAGTCGCAAGAGACGATAGAAACGCGTGGGAGTGAACGAACTGCTCTAATTTGAATTGAAATATTAAACTAATATGATATTGTAATGATGATGGTAACAAAAAAACAAAAGACCCGACTGAGTTTGTTGTGGGCTCTTCTCGGATCAGGGTGCGAAGGAACCCTCGTAACTTTAGGATTTAAGTCGTTCTGGAGTACCATCATCAGACGTACATTAGAATTAGAATGTGGAAAAGAAAAAAATATATATATTATTTGACGATTCAAAAGTGCTATAATATACCTACTTGAATAAAGATATTTTGATTTGATTGGACTTTGGTTGTTTGGTTAGGTTCTGATCAAAGAATCCATGAAAAAGTGACGTAACTCTTCAATTCTTATGGGCAAATTAACGATACTCGGCAGAATCTTTTATAAGCTATCCGGATATTTGAGTCACTTACCGTAACATGGGTATGGTGAATTAATAACTTAACACATTTTGTTTTATTTCCGTTGAGGAATAAATTATTAGCTTCAATCCATTGTAGCACTTTGTTGAGAGAGTTGTTTACGTCATCATAATTAAACCAAATCAAACCTTATTCGTTGATTTAAAGTACATTTTATAATAGCAAAAATATCAAAATACTAATAATAGAAAAACAAATATATCTTTCAAAATATTATTTTATAAAATTATATGGGTTATGATTCGATTTCATTTACAACAATTTCTATCAGATTATTAAGCTTTCCATCTTTAGTCGCGCGTGTCCATGCGACAGACCCCTGCCGGGGCGGCCTCGCTTTTATCTTTCGCCGCGTAAAATCAATTACATCTCAACTATAACTATGTATACAAGTAACTACAAATCTACCCTGTCGACACCGACTCCAAAATAACAATAATTTTAACTGCATTATAATATCGTTATAATGTGTCTTCTTTCTTTATGGTTCCTTTTTTATATAAAAGGTGGTGCTTTTCGTAGCGTTCCATTTTTTAAAATCCACTTCTGATGATGGCATACGTGAAAAGCCGTATAAGTCTTCAATTTGCATTAAGCATGTGGGCGACAAATGGACGAATAACTCAGGATAACGCGAACCCATTTCGATGATTCGTTTTTTATTGGAAAGAATATTCTTAAAGGGTTGTTTGATGATAGTTTGGTTAAGTTTCGATTACAGGATCCCTGACAAAGTAACGAAACTCTTCAATTTTTAGGCTAGAATATTTTATAGGCTATCCGGATATTTGAGTCACCTACCGTAACTTCGGTAAGATCAAGTGATTGTTGTAGTTACATATGATGATCAACGATACTCCTCGATAGCTTACAGTAAGGGTGCGATTTGTGGCAGAATATATAATTGTTAGCAATCAAATGGCAATGAGCTTACGTTTGTTGTTGCATTGCAATATTTATATTTATAAGGTTGCGGGTTCGATCCCGGGTGTGGCGATATCAATGTAAATTTCATTTGCAAAGTTATTTCATTTAAACGGCTTATACGCCGTTTTTTAGGTTACATATATTAAAAAAAAATTGTTAGTGTACTCAAGATTCACAAAAAATTATAAAATAAATAAAAGTTTTAACAAAAAAAGAACCGCCTTCAAAAGCTTCGGTGTCAGCCAAGGTACCTTCATATAGAGCTGTAGTTTGTAACTACATATACGAGCTATAGGTGGGAGAGGTGCGGGAGCTGCAAAATGGACACGCGGGAAACTCCTACCTTGGCTAACGCCGACTCCAAATATAAGAATACGAAGAACTCTAAAAAAGAATACTTATATTATTTTTTACTTTTTAGAGCACTTTAATATATTTGTTACAGTTTGTTTTAAAGGCGGTTCCTTTTTTGTTAAAATTTTTATTTATTATTCCTTAGGATAAGTTTTGATATTTCATTCCCATCCAAGTTATCGAAATCGATGTGTCGATATTATCGAAATCAAAACATCGATGTTTTTTGAACCCGGGGCCTCTGCTAGCAAAGCGAGTAATTACATCACTGCGCCAGCGAAGTTGTTAATTTTTTTATTATTTATCTTTATTAAAAGGCACTTGTCCCAGTTTACAGTTTAGTAACAAAACAAATACATAGAACATACAGAAAAAATCAAAACTTAAATTAAAATTAATAATAATAATAAATAAATTTTAAATTAGAATACAATCAAAATTAAATCTAATAATAATAAAAATACTAAATAAATCTAAGGGTATAATTCTTCCTCGTCATTTTCGTATTTGTACAAATTTATAGTATGTTGTACTTTTTTATTTTTTATTTTTGTCACGATGAACTGCAAGCCAATACTTAAGAATGGAATTCTTCGGGCACTCCGAACACATCTTGAGGATAGTATTCTGAGAGTCACGAATGCGAGTCCAAAATGATGCGATTCGAGATCTTATAATCGCGAAGTAGTCCGGTACTCTGGCGTCGGCAAACATACCCGAAGCACTGCAGTATCTCGGTAGTTTCATCAAAATGCGGTATGCATTATTATACATCACCCTGATGCCACTACGTGAGTTGTTAGTGCAATTGGCCCAAAGTTGACACGTCAACAAAACAGTGTCAACTTTGCTTCAGCACTGCAACGGGCGAATCGACGTGCGAGCATGTTGCACCGAACAACCAGAGCCCTCTTTTCTCGTTTAACATCTTCGTCATCTCGCAGATCCTCCGTCAAAATGTGTCCTAAGTACTTGAAGCTTTCCACTCTTTCAATACACATTCCATAAGAAAATAGGTGGTATTTTCTCCGGACCCTTACCCGCTCGAAATATCATGAATTTAATGTTAATGTATGTAAATAAGTATGTAATAAGTTGTTTAAACTTAGAAAATCGTTACACTTATACATGCTATTACACTAAAAATCCAATTATAGCGGTATAAAAAATTATCTAATGCAAAATTGTAATTATCAGCAACAGAGGTTCCTCATATGTACAGAGCTGTTCATAGCTTTTAAATGTTACAAAGAATACCTAGTATCTTTATTTAGTCTGTGGTCTTTACTAGTCTGTGGTTTTTACTAGTCTGCTAGTGCTTAGACTTTTATATGGGTATTATCTATAGCGTTAAGTCTATTGATAAAGCTCGCAGTCAACGTCAAGTCCATGTGCAATTTTGTTGTAATTTCAAATATCAAAATTATTGATCAATATGCAACACGACGACGTAAGTGGTATTGTTAATTTATATTAAATATAATGTCAAATATTGGATTTGCTATGGCATCTTTCACTTTATATTATTGTAATTTTAGGTTGTCTGGGCGATCATCAATAAAACACATTGCTCACACAAAGTAACGTAAGTAAAGTTTATTACTATGTTTATTTTACTTTTTTAGAAACTGGCTCTTCGATTCCTGTTATGAGTTCACACTCACTATGTATATGTTATTCAAATTTTTAGCTGTAAATAAAGTACTATTTTATTCATCCACTCAATTAATTTTTTGAAGGTGTAGTGGATGATATTTAATGATTGTCATACTTTCTATGATTATCTTAATTGGTTTAAGAAGTGTAGGTATTGAGTATTACTTGTTTATCTTACAGTACTAAAACACAACATTTCTGTCGAAATGAATATAACCTCACAGGTTTATGCAGTCGTTCCTCATGCCCTCTTGCAAATAGTAAATATGCTACAATTAGAGAGGAAAATGGTATTATTTATTTGTTTATGAAAACTGCTGAAAGGTATGTAACTTTAACATTCAATATGAGTTTATTTAATAAAGCTAATATACCTGATTGCAATAACAATCTAAATATTGTCAAAGTAAAATGTACATAAATTATATGTGGTTACATATTATAATCTTTGATGAATGGCAATATTTTGATAGTAGGAGAAAAAGTGGAAGAGGTGAAAGAATTTGTATACTTGGGATCTAAATTTACAATAGATGGAACATGTGAGAGTTATATTGCAAAGAGGGTGAGTGCAGGGAATATAGTAAATGGTGATCTTTTATTAATTAGCCAGATGATGTCAAAGGGCCAGACTGGCTGTGCATACAGAAGTGTTGGTGCTAACACTCTTGTATGCTATTCACTACCATTCGAGTTGGGTATGGCAAAAAAATCACAAAAGAAAAATAATTGCGGAAGAAATGAGTGTTGAGAAGTAGGACTGGATTGAGACTTGAGTGACAATATTGTGGTATAAAAGAAGATGTAGTGACTAAAATTGAGAAAGGTATGCTTAGATGATTTGGGCACATAGAGAGAATGAATGAAAGGAGACTGACAAACAGGATTTATGAGTCAAGGGTGAACAGGAAAGTTGGAAGGCGAAGACCAAGGCGAATGTTCCTGGAACAAATCCAGGACATTTTAAATAAGGGTCAGGTCAAGAGTACTCTAAACCAATGAATTTGTATGAATGGTATGATGAAAATGGAAGAAGCGAAGGAGATGTGCAAGGATTGTGGTAAGTGGATGGATGTGGTCTTTGCCTACAGCTATGGGAATGAGGCGTGATGCTATGTATGTATGTACATATTATATACTAACTGCGGATTCTCCCCAGGTGTATATATATATAGTTTGTTCATTTTTCAATAATCATTACAATACTTTTTTATTCATCTATACATGTTCAAATACATTTTGAGAATATCTCGATAGCTACCTCAATATTCATTTTTTAATTCACCTGACCTGGAACTTGAACCTGGGACCTCACGTCTTTAGCGGAACATGCTGACCTCTAGATCAATGAGGTAGTTGAAGATCTAATGTTTATATTTTTCTTGGTTATTCTGTCATTTTGTAATACTAACATATTATTTCTAGAGTAATGTTCCCAGCGAAACAATGGGAAAAAGTTAAGTTGTCAAGAAACTTTGAGAAAGCCATTTATCAAATAAATGAAAATCTGTTATATTGGCCTGCTTTCATCAAAGCCAAATGTAAACAAAGATTTGTGAAAATAACACAATATCTAATACGGATGCGAAAACTCAAATTGAGAAGAGTGTAAGTAAATAGGTTTTAATACTTCTTGTCTAGTTAGTAAATATTTACCTTATTAATTTTCACCTTTATATATATTTTTGATTACAAAAATTTATTATGTTTTATATTCATAACTCTATATTTTAAACTGAAACTGACGTGAAAAGTATATATGTGAGGCCCTTCGACAGCTCAAACTCAGGAAGATTGCCTGTTCAGGATCAATAAAAATGCCACCAGATTCTTCACCCAATGCCCCACAATCTTCATCACTTGTCACCAGATGATGTTATACTGTATGATCGAACTGTTGTTCAGTAGGAAAGTTTATACCCAATTGGCTTTCTATTATGTCGTGTTTACGACTGACACACGTACACTATTGTGACAAACAAACTACGCTAGTTAGCTCTTTATTTGTTAATAAGTATCTCTTACAATTGGCGTTCTATTATTCGCCAATCACGAGGTTTATATTAATTGTACAAACAACTATATTCGATGATTTACTAATATATATATATATATATATATATATACACACATACACAATACCATAATTATATATAAACTTAAACAATATATTTTTAAAATCCCTGTCTACTTTTTTAGTACTTTGGTTGTAGTGTTAAATAAAGAGCACAATATGTAAAGATCAGGTAGTTATTTTGCTGTTTATTTCTTTGTGTACCTTAAATATATTAAATAAAAAGTTTTTACCATGCCTATAATAAATAATGGTAGCAGTCTTATTTAAAACACAAAGTAACTCTCACATTTATTAAATATAAACACAAGGTTATCTCAGTATTGTAATAAGAAGATTCTCTGTATAAACTAAACTAGTGCTGAGATTTCTATATACCTAAATAAAACAAGAAATATTTGATCTATGTCTAGTATTAACTTTGAAACCATCTTATTGATTATTATGAGTCTTCAAAAAACTATTAGCAGTTAACTTGAAACTGAGAAAAGTAATAATAAATTACCTACTATTTATGATTTCTAGGAAAGAATTAGTTCCAATACAACGTAAGATTGAGAGACGTGAAAGGCGTAGGGAAGAGAAGGCTTTAGTCGCTGCAAGAATAGACAATGCAATAGAAAAACAATTGTTGGATAGGTTAAAGAAGGGGACGGTGAGTTCAGAATATTTTTCTGTGCAATTAAAAATAAAGGATAAGAAAAATAACAATTTCAATTATTTTAATTTTATGAGAAAAATTTCATATTTTCTCTGAAACACTTCATTCAACATTATTTAAGGTATTATTTAATACAAACTCAGTTATTTGTACAAATATTTTGGTATATTTAATGTATAGTTAACTGCCCCATTGGTTTAGTCAGTCAGGTCAGTTTGTTCAGCTGCAGACATGAAGTTGTGGGTTTGAGTCCCAGATCAGACTTAAAAAGGAGACATAAACATAATAATCACTTTTAATATTTGAACATAAGCATAAGAAAAGTGAGAATAAATGTTGTTGCATAATTAAAAGCTTTATAAATTGTACCATGACAGTGAAGGAATAGACATAGCATGTTAGCTTGCCTACTAAACTGCAGCAGATCAGTGTGGTGGGTTTACATTCTAAAAATCCTCTTGCCTAGCTTTAAGGAGGGTAAGGAAGATGTTAATGGCTGCTGCTGGCATTTACTTTTATTGAGTTTTGATATTATATATAGATACATTAATTTAATTGGTGTTCATTTCCAAATTTATTTAATTTGCAGCTGGGCAAGTGATACAAGGTAAAAAAGAGAGTGCCTTTTGAAAATGAAACAAAATGTCTTAATCAATCTATTGTTCAACATATTTTGTAGTCTTGTTGTAAAATTTCTCTAATCTTTGTTATATTTGTGTCGTAAATCAGTGTTATATTTTTATTCTAAATTTATAATTGCAGTACAATGACATATACAACTTTCCTCAAATGGCATTTGACGCTGCACTCAAAGCTGAAGAGGTTTCAGATGAAAGTGAAAGTGAGAAATCAGATGAAGAAGAGATGGAGACTGAATTAGAACCGGAGTTGGAAAGAGAATTGCAGAAAAATGTTGAAGAAGTAGATGAATTTGTAGAAGCTGATAGTGATATGGATAGTGATGCAGTAAGAATTACTTTATACATTTGCTTTTTAGACAATTATAGTAAAAGCATTTTGACTTTGTTATATTTTGACAATATAGTACACTCTTCACTATTTAGAGGTCCCAGTTTTGATTCCTAACTAGTTAAGAAATAGTTTTTCGCTTTCTCTAGTTAATAAATAGTTTAACTAGAATAAGTAAAAAGATTATTGCTTTCTCATCAAACAGCTTAAATCTAGATAATTAATAGAAAGCATAACACTGATTTTTATAACTTTGATATTAAAGCAATAAAACAGATTATTAAAATATAATTTCTATGAAAATCAATTATACCTAATAACCTGTACCTCTAATGTTTGGTTAAGGAATATTTTTTTGGGGGTAGGTAACCATGAGCAAAGTGTTGTGTCTATGCTCCAAAAATCCTCTCTCCTATGAGCGGGGAAGCCTCACCTAGCAGTGGGATATTAATGGGCTGCTACTGACTTACTTTTATCCACATAGATTAAATAAACAGTTCATTGAAGTCTCATCAATCAGCTAAATTGTTATAGTATTTATTAAAAAGAAAACATACTATTTTATAAAATTCAATTAAATTCTTTTTCATTATAGGACAGTGAATCTGGTAGAAGAGAAGAAGCCAATGTGGGAAGTGATTTTGAATCTGACACATCAGACATTGAGGTTTGTTGTTATACTGAATTAGACACACACATGTGCACATATATAATTTTGGAGTGAAGCTTCTTTATGCGCGTGGGGGTAATTTTTATGCTAATTCGTTTGAAAGTTAGGTAGTTTTATTATTTACAAATAACTAGTGGTATTTTAAAAGGTAACTCGTCATTTAATTATTTAATATACTATTTTTCATAAAATAAAAATATTATAAATTCTCTTTTCTGTATTTTAAATTCAAAAATAAAATTATATTAATAATTTTTAATTGACGAAAACACGTAGAATTTTTATTTACAATTCATCTTTTAATATTTTAATGACAATGAATTTATCATTAAATTCCTTACATATCTTCCTTTTCCCTCCCTCGTGTGTCGGAAATTGAAAGTTTTAGATTTGTATAAATATGAACAAGACTTAAAAATTTGTTTGCCACAGAAGTTTCACTTCCGACATTGTAATTTGTACGCACGCACTTTTAATTTTTTGCTTAAGGTTGTTTCCCTTTAGTATTCAGGCAATAAAATGTAAAACTTATGATTATTTTACAGGATATATCAGTGAAGACGCCAATCAAGAAGCCACGCGTTGAGATTGAATACGAAACGGAACCAATCGCAAGTGTTTCTAGAAAGAAAATAAAACATTGATACATAAATAAATCGTTTTCATTATATACTTTTATTGAAGTAGCGACATTCACACGGGTAAATAGATATCACGTGTGTGATCGCGCAATAAGATTTCCCCCCCCCTCTCCCCAAAGTATTAAAAAAATATCTCGTGATCCGAACGGGGGTCCCAAAAAGACCCCAGTTCAATTTGTATGCAAATCTGAAACATATATAGCAATGTACGCGACCGTACAAATAGTCGAAAATGAATATAGTGTCGTATATTTGTCTCGCTCTTGCGGTACCGCGTTTGTTGGATTGAAAGAAATAACATGTTACTGGCAGACTAAAACAAAACTGTTTGAGATTATCAAAAACAATATTTTTATTCGATTTGCGCTGTTGACATTGAAAACGAAAGTTTTAAATGCTTTTATGATTACAAAAAATATCACGACAGTGGACAGATGGCGCTGTTGCCACGGTAAGCACTAAATCTGTGAAAAACATTTTAAATCAACTATATCTTTCGAATTTGTTATAAAGTGATCAGTTTTAGTGCAACTATTAAGTGACTTTGTTGGCAAACCAGTACAATATCATTTATCACAACTGTTATAAAGTTATTACATTAAAACTCATACATGGGGGAGTTGAAATCTCCCGCTTCGGGATAGCTAGGCCAATTGTCGCCCTGGCAGTAGAGCACTTTATACCTACATCTTTTGTCCATCGTAGGATCGCATTATCTTGATAATTAGAATATTTGGATTAGATTAAATGGTAATATGATGTCCACACTGCTTGATGTCGTCGTCGTCGTCGTCGCTTCAACCGATGGACGTCCACTGCTGGACATAGATCTCACGAAATGATGCCCACAAGACCCGATCTTGTGCCGCCTGGCTCCAGCGGCTACCGGCGATCCTCCTTATATCGTCGGTCCACCTTGTGGGGGGTCTTCCTACACTGCGTCGTCCAGTGCGGGGTCGCCATTCCAGCACTTTCCGACCCCAACGTCCATCGGTTCGTCGGACTATGTGCCCCGCCCATTGCCACTTCAGGTTCGCGATTCGTAGAGCTATGTCGGTGACTTTGGTTCTGCTACGGATCTCCTCATTTCTGATTTGATCGCGTAGAGAAACTCCGAGCATAGCCCTCTCCATCGCACGCTGAGTGACTCTGAGCTTCCGCATGAGGCCCATAGTCAGCGACCACGTCTCAGAACCGTAGGTCATCACTGGCAACACGCACTGTTCGAAGACTTTGGTCTTCAGGCACTGAGGGATATTGGACGAAAAAGTCTTCCGGAACTTCCCGAACGCTGCCCAACCGAGTTGGATTCGGCGGTTGACCTCTTTCTCGAAATTGGACCTACCTAGCTGGACTATGTGTCCCAGGTATGTATACTCGTCAACAATTTCGAGTGTAGAGTTCTCAACGATGACTGGGTGGAGCGGAACATGGATATTGGACATAACTTTCGTCTTATCCATGTTCATTTTTAGGCCCACCTGTCGAGAAGCTCTGCTGAGGTCATCGAGCATTGCATTGAGATCTTCCAGAGTCTCTGCCATAATGACCACGTCGTCGGCAAACCGTAGATGAGTGATGTACTCGCCGTTGATGTTGATGCCCAGTCCGTTCCACTCCATAAGCTTAAACAGGTCCTCCAACGCCGCAGTAAAGAGCTTCGGGGAGATAACATCTCCCTGTCGCACTCCACGCTGCAGTTGGATAGACTCTGTGCTTTGGTCCTGTATACGGACTGACATAGTGGCGT